>PUFA01000924.1:0-66564 GCA_003508835.1 Eonycteris spelaea | reverse complement strand
AATGTTTAGAGATGCTTTTAACCTTTCAGAGCCCCTTTCTACCTGAATTATGTCCCAACACGATATTTTTTAGGAAAATGGGGCTGAAATTAAACTATTAGAAAGCTGGTCCCAGGAAGTGAAGAGACTTAACCAACACTGCGCAGCTGATTTGCGACAGTGGCTGATCTCCTTCCCGTGGTGACTAATCCCAGAGGTGTGTTTATGAAGACAAGTTGTTAAATTAGCAGGAATAAGCAGCTCAATTTGAGAAAAATGTCCCAAATCCATCCTGGACCTTTTCTCTATAATGATAAGTGGTCATGCCTCTGTCATTTTTGGCTTGAGGGTGCACGAAAATTGGGGCTCATTTGGCCTGAAATAGACACAGCAAGGAAGCTAGGGTTTGAATCCAGACCCCACGAGATCGTGCCCGTGGGAATGGCCTCAGGTAATCCTGGAAGAGATGAATTAATGTGTGTGTGGGGGCGGGGGAGAAGGGGCAGAGGTGAGGCCCAAAGAATGAACTCCGACTGGGAACAACCTCTTCTTTCATTGTCGTTACCTTTTACCAAAGCTTCGGTAAAAACGTGAGAAACGCGGCAAGCCCACGACCTCCCTTCGGCCTCAGTGTTTAGGGACGATCTGAAGCAGTGTGCGTGGTAACCTAATCTACATCATCTGGAGCCCTGAAGCCCTCGTGGTTAATTTGACTTAAACCCTTACACACTGTTTATTTCTTTCGTTTCTTTCCCTTCCCAGGAAACAATAGCCCTTCCTGCTCCTGGCGGCACCTGGGGACACGGCAGGGTCCAGCTTCCGTCTGAATAAGTAAGAAACTTTTCTCACCGTGTGTTAAAAGGGCCGAGAGTCAGAGACATCTCTATTTATATGTCTTCTCTCTCTCTATGCCGATGTTTCTATCTGGATGTGTATTTCTCTTTACAATGATGAATTTCTGTATCTATAATAATGCCAATATCTATAACTGTATCAATATCATGATCTCTAACTATATCATATACTGTATTTGTACTTATAACTACATTGATACCTGTATTTCTATCATCATATATAATGACACTGATATTTATAACATCATAACTAACTGCATCTGCATCTCTAACTAGTGTTATATGTATATACATTCCTCACAACACCCCACCCATCGGTGCTCAAGAAATGTAGACTCCTCTCTTTATGACATAATTCAGAAAACCAGAAGATGAAAATTGGGGAGAGAATACCCAGAGTGCCTACAGAATGTCTGAATAACAGATAAACATATTTTTCACTCCTCGAATATTTATTGTGGGGCTACCCTGTGCCATGAACGGTTTTAGATGCCATCTGAGATGAATTAGGCTACAGGAGTCCCTGCCCTCTTGGGGTGTATAGTCAGAGGACATCCCACAAAATCATTTTAGAGAATGGTCTTCTGAAGTGCTTTCAAGTGTCATTTGAAGCCAATTTGGCATGGTGGCTCTGAGAGGCAGCAGCTATGCTAGAGGAGTCTAGCATAGAAATCAGACGTCTGATTTTGCTACCCTTTGGACTGAAAAAAAAAAACTATTTATTTTATGAGGCAACACATTTACCATGTCCTAAAAACAACAGAGGTACAGAGCCAGGGTTGGCACTGCCGCCTTTCATCTAGACAGTCTTGGCCACTGTTTGTGTCTGAACTTGAAGACACAGTAATAAGAGCCTTGCTTCCTGCCAGGTTTGGCGAGATCATCCTCGTAAATCACTTTGCCAGCTCGGTGTCTCATGAGGGTGGGGCTCGATAAATGCTGTGATGCCCTGTCACACCCAGCAAATTCTGACACCAAATAATAAAATTTTTTCAACGCTCTCTCCTATCATCTCAGATCCAGTATTGCAGGGAATTGCATTTCCTGAGGGGAGTCTTTTGAAACAATGTTTGGAAGACACTCGAAAACGCCTCGCATATAGGAACTATGGAAAGTGCTCCAAATGAGAGAAGGTCCGTGTCCACTTTATCGCGTCTCTTGAGGTACTTCCTTTTGGGCGTCCACACCTGGCGGGGACAGGGGCCCAGCCCGCACTACCTCAGGGTTTCCCTCTTCCTTTCTCTCTCCTCATGGATCAAATTCCTATTACTTAAATAAATATACATTGCAACTCCACTGGATGTTCAGGTGACTTAGCCAAATTGAATACAATCCTCAAGTCATGAGATTTCATTGGCTCTTCTTCAAGGCACTATAAAAGTAGTAGTGGTGGGGTTTTGGGGAGGGGGCCTGGATGTTCTGAGACAGTGGTCTCAAATCATTCCATTGCCCTTAGAGGCTCTCCCTATTGTTCTTAAATTGGGGACAATTTTACACCTTCAAGAAACTTTTGGTGATATCCAGAGATATTCTCGCCCCTCATGACTGGTGGAGAGAGAGGTTCTATAGGCACCTAGTGGGAAGAGGCCAGAGTGGGATGCTGGCCAACAACCTACGGCGCACAGGACCAACCCCACAGCAGAATTCTCTGGCCCCATTTTTGCTTTTGTTTGTCATTCAGAGGGAGGGTCCCGCCCAAGTACCTCTTGAGGTCTTTCTGCATGAGCATCCGGTACACAGTGGGAGCGCTGCACAGGGTCGTGATGGGGTACGTGCTAAGCGTCTGGATGGTGGAGAAAGACACGGATGTCAGAAGCGGTTAATTACAGGCCACGGCCAGAGCCGATGTGTGCGACCCCTCACTGTCTCTTCTTCGCATGTGCCCCTCTCACAGGAATAAGAAAGCAAATATTTATTAGTCGTCATCAGTGACCATAGGTCCATTGGGAGCTTTCAGTTATTGGGAAGAATGAGTGTATGTTACAGTCATCGACATGCATAGCCACATTCAAGAGAAAGTGAATTTAGAATTTGAGATCAGCTCCAGAGTATGACCCGGTTTCTTCTGCCCTGGGGCGGCAGATTCCCTTTCGTGCTGGGGTTTTAAGCCCTGACTGCTGGGTAGGTAGTACCAGCTCGGCAGCTGTAAGACAGCCCACCACAGCCTTTCCAACACCGTTTCTGTAAAAGAAATCCGTCTTTCTGAGGGAATTGATGATGTGCATCAAAAAGGCGTTTTTCCAGGCCTTTTCTTAAGTGTTTAAGATTTACCAGGCTCATTCTACGTCTAGTTCCTTAAAGTTGAAAGGGTCTTAGAACTGAAGAAATCCTGATGTTTTACAGATCCTCTGTCTGAGAGGTCCCACTGTGTCACATAATGAACTGACAATTCGTGATCAATTTAAGCATTTGAGAGAACACCCTCAAGATGTGCATCTAGGCGTCTGGATCATCATAGAGCAAGCGTGACTTTTGATTCTTAAGTGCGCATTGCTGCTGTGTGTGCTTCTGACCGTCCTTCTTAAGTGTAGTGCGAGTCAGAAAGAACAGTGTAAATCCAGAAATGCTTTTAAAGCTCTTAACATACACACATTGTCTCTGTAAAGTAAGAATGTTCGTATTGCAATAGGACAACTAGTAAGATATAACCTATATCATTGTATTAATATATCAATAATATTAATGATTACTATATCATTCGTATCAATATATCTTAAAATAGGATTAAAAAGAATTATTGATATTAATACTGTTGATATAATATTAAGTGAGAATATTGAAATATGGATGGATGTGTGTGTTTGTATTAGTAATGATCATTGACGACATTGCCCCGTCCCTCTCCCCTTCCAAGACGGTGTGGCTTGAGGCGATGTCTTGCATCCGTAGCACTTCCCATGATGCAGCGCTTCCTCAGTCATGCAAACCAATGTTTCCTCAGTGCTTCTGTCGGCCAGGCACCTTACATTCCTGGTAACGTTCAACATTGCGACAAGTTTGAGAGGCTGGTGTTGATAGTATCTCCATTTTAAGGGTGGGGAAACTGAGGCCCGTGTGGCTTAAGGAATGTGCCCAATGTCATACATCTCATGATGGCAGAGGCGAGGCTCGAACCTGCGTGGTCCGACTTCAGAGCTTGGCCGCTCAGCTGCCCTGCTTTTCAGATGCTTTGTGTCGCCTTCTGCAGTGAAGGCTCCTTGTTGATGGTGAACTCGCTCACCCCGTGTCCTGCGGCTGCCTTGCACGGAGTAGAAAATCTGCAGGCACAAAGGGTGCCCGAGTCTTCAGGGCGGTGAGAACAAATAAGCGAGAGAACAAAGACCACAGGCTATGGCGCCCACGCTCCGTTGTTCAAGAGAGAATTCTGCTTTCTATGTTTATGTATTACTAATTCTTTAAGGTGGGATAAAATAGTAATGTTAAAATGAGAAACAACTCAAAATCCATTAAGAGAATTTAATTAAGTACTTTAACTGATTTCGAAGCAAACTCACTGTAAAATACCTAAAGCTTAGACCACTTTAGAGGACTTATTCGAGAGCAGGTAAATTTTTGTGTATTAACTTTTTAGGACAAGGTAATGACTTTGACACATCACTTTACTTTTAAACATCTTTGATGATACATCTATTTACTTTAAAGCAAGAGATTGTATTACCAAGAGGCAAAACAATAGTACACAACACCAATCTTTAAGGAACAAATTTATTTTGATTCTTCTGAAAACAATCAGGAACTCTGAAAAACAAACACATATCTGACCATAGCAAAAGCAAAATACAAGTATAGATAACATTTGGAAGTTATTTTTACTCTTTGAGTAATATGTTTTCAAATACCAAGTGTAACACTCTTTCTTCCATGAAGAGAAAAAGGTTTACTACACCAAAGCACTGAAGTGGACTTTTTTAAACTTCACGATGTTTTAAAAGTAAAAATTAACAACAATGAAAAGCACTGAATTCCACCCCTGGAATCTCGTCATCTGTAAATAACATGCTCAAATGACGGTGAACATAAAGAGCTGGTAAACCTGAAAACAAATCATTCAATGAATGAAAGCAGAGTCCAACAGAATACAATACTTTACAGCCGGGGTAGAACAGCTTCTCACACCCAGGTCTTACCAAACAGGGACTAATACAAAAGGGGGTTAAAACAAACGGCTAAACCCAAATCTTTCTGTAGAGTAGCAGCTTTCAGAAAGCAAAAGGAACCTGCTTCTGCAGAGTCATGTGTTCTGTAAACACATGGCCAATTTTACTCCCAGAGGCTCAAACTATGGAAACAAAAAGTCCTCTTTGTCTTGGAGCACGTCTGATAAAGGCACCCAATTGCAATTCAGAGGAAACTTCTTGCCTCACTCCTCCCATCGCTCTCTCCGTCTGAAGGCTGACTTGCTCTCTCAGGGGACTGAAGCTTTAGTAAAAGTTAATGAAAATTAAAGAAGATGTTGTTCCCAGTCAGAGTTAATTCTTTGGGCCTCACCTCTGCCCCTTCGCCCCGCCTCCCCAATCCACATCTTCCTGGTTTACCTGAGCCTTTCCCATGGGCACATCTCGTGGAGCTGTCCTCCATCCTCACGATGATGCTGGTTCGCTCCCACTCACCTGCCAGAGAAAATGGCTTTACACCCACTGCAAGCTTTTGGGCAGGGAGCGCTGGGAAAGTAATTGGGCACAGGAAGGACTCAGGTACTCAATTCCTACGTGGAGCTGCTGGAGCAGCTAGCCAGGAGAAAGAGGAAAGGGCGGGGGAAGACGGAGGGGTTTTGAAATGGAAAGCGAAGAAGTTACGGGCTGCCGCTGAGCACCTCACAGTGGATCAAGAGCCCCTACAAGAAGAGTTAACTTTCCAGCCCAAAGTGCGCCCAGTGCCCAGGCAGAAAACTCGGATCTCTGCGTTAAGTGGATCTGATATTCGACAATGTGTTCGTTACTCTGTTCCTCTGTTGAATTTAACAGCTAGTAGATTTCTTTTTCCTCGCAAGGGCTGTCTTCCCTCGCTCAGTTTTATACCCTCGCTTGCTTGATAATTGACTTTATATGGAGAACGACTTGGCTGGGTGTACGGTTCTCGTGGTCAATGTTCTTTCCCTCAGAACACTGTGGACCTTGTGCTACTGTCGTCTGGCATTAAATATTACTCTAGAGAAGCTCATGGTCAATCAGGTTTATTTCTTCCTTTTGTGCCTGTCGTATAGTAAATTTTGCCTTTGATTCTGGTTCCTAAGTCCTTATAGACTCTATATTCATGGACTCTCCTGAGTAATAGGAGGGCCTTTGTTATTCCTGAGACCCTTCAGTCACCCCTGCGTTCATGCTAGCAAGATGGCTCAGGATGAGGGAGGGGTCTGGTCACCAAAAGGTCAGCCATGGGGTTGGAACTTTGAATCTAGCCCAACCGTGCGGAGGTAAGGGGACTGGAGAGTGTTTAGTCACATGGCCAATTAGTCAATCGTGCTCACGAAGTGAAACCCCCATAAAAACCCCATGCGGCTGTCTGGTCATTGAACACGTGCATGAGCCGGGGAGATCGCATGGACGTTTGGCGTTTGAGACCCTCCCAGAAACTTCACTTCTGTTTGTTGTCATTTGGCTGGTGTTGAAACATATCCTTTATAAGAAAACTGAAATACGAATCATAGCCCTTTTCTGAGTTCTGTGAGTTGTACTAGTGAATTAACAGACACGAGGGCTTTGGGAGACCCTGTGGTTTTGTAGTCTCTCGGTCAGGGATGTGGGTGACCCTGCAACCCCCAAACTCACAGACAGCATCTGCAGTCTCGCAGGGGGCTCTGTGTGCAAAGCTGTGGGGTCTGATGCTGAGCCCAGTGTCAGAACTGTGTTGAATGCAGCATTGTAGTAACTTACTAATTCTACCCAGGGGCTTATAATTCTTTTTTTGGTAAAATTAATTAACTTCAGTTAGCGACACTCTGACGTTGTTAGTTGTGCCTCAGACCTTACCTGGAACACAATATGCCCGATTCTGCAGACTTTCTTCTGTTATGTTAATTGATGGTCTCCCTCTGTGATAATTTCTGTCATCATTTCTGGTGACTTCGGTCTCCATGTGAATGATCCATTCAATAGCCTGGCATTTCATTTCCTTGATCGCCTCTCTGCCGATGACCTTGTTCCCACCCAGCCTCAGCCACCCTTTCTCTTGACCATACCCTCGACCTTCTCATTACCCCAACAGTACTTCCTGCACAGTCTGTTGGAACATCCCACGTTTAGACTAATTCCCTGAGTCTTGCCAGTTCATTCCTTTTTAATATCCTTATTATAATTACACTACGATCTTCAGTTCACTCACTTGAACTTTGCCTCCTGCATACCCTCACTTACCTCTTGTCCATCTTGAATGCTACGTACTACTCAGCTCCCCGCACTGCTCTTCCTCACGTCACTCATCTGGCAAAACCTAACTCTGCAAAGCTCGGGATAGCTCTCTGCCTATTTGGTGCCTGCAGTGAGTGGCCTCACACGGTTCTGGAGAAGTCACTTGGATGTCGACGGTACTCGCTGGTGGCCTTGCGGAAACCAGATGGCCCCCTCTCACTGCCTGACAACCCCACTCCGTTTCTGCAGTTTGAGACAGTCATTTTACGCCTGCCCCTATTTCTTTAAACCTCCACCTTTCCTTCCTCCATCTTATTTTACTGAGACATATGAGTAGCCGGAAGAGACCCCCCTGCCCCTCAGCCCTAGCCCGCCAGTCCTCCTCCAACTCTGCGTTCCTTCCTGTGCCAGAGAACGAGTTGTCCAAGTGCCCATCTTGGGCTGGCCTCTCCACTGTGCACTTGATATCATCTGCTCTTTCCTGCTCAAGGACAAACTGTTTCAACGACGCCTCCTGTCTCCTGAGTCCTCAATTCCTTCCTCTTTTTTGGACTAGGATTTGTAGTTCAGAAAGACAGTCAGCCACAAACACATGGCGATGCCTCTCATATTAACACATAATTTCTCAGGTCATTCGTCCTATTCTACCTCTTCATTCTTCTTGTCCTTATAGCAAAATTTCTCAAAATCGTTATCTATACTTGTGACCTTTGCTTCATTATTCTGTCTCTGTCTGTCTATCTTCGACTCTGTCTTTGTCTCTGTCCTCTCTCTCTCTCTCTCTCCCTCATTGTGGAAAATTTTCAAACATCTATACAGATATTTATGATACCATAATGAGCCCCTATGTATCCATGACTCAGCCCCAACAATTGTCAACACATGGCTGATCTTGTTTCTGGCGGAACTGACATTTGAACTTGGTTTGATGTTAGAATTTGGGCCCTTAATCATATGTGATACCAACTGTGAAGGTGGCAGGTACTAAGAAATCAAGTCGGCAGGAGACTGGAGTTCAGTGTCAGGACACTCATTACCTGAAGATGTTGCGTAACGAGAGAATAAGGCAGGAGCCCCTGGGGGGTGGTGAGGGCAGAACAGGGAGAGCATCTTTAGAGTGTGTCCTACTCCTGTTTGGCGCCTGGATGAATTCTGTACTGAACACACAAGGAGAAGTTAAATGGTAACTTTGAAGTTCAGGAAGAGAATTTAGGTTAGGAAAGGTTAGGTACCTTGGGAAAGGGCATTCAGAGTGTCTTACACCGTTCCCCACTTGCTGGGCTGTAAGCCCTTCTGAAATATGTGGAGCAAATACGTTAATCAGAATAAAAGGCAAATTACTCAGCGCACCTTTATCCCCCCACAAGGTTCTGTCACGTGCCCCTCTGTATAATGCCACATTCCTTCTCTCAAAAGACACGTATACAGGAGCTGGGGTGGGGCTGTTACCACCACATCACTGAGGCCCTGGTGCCCAATGATAGACATGAGTCTACTGACCATGACTGGTAACCTAAGGAGGTGAAAGTTCACACACATAGAAACTGTTAAAAATGCGTTTCCAGCGTTACCAAGGAAATCTCTGTCTTAATGAGATAATGATGTGTTCATGAAAAGGGAGTAAAAAGGAATAAACAAAGAATAATAACCAAGGTAAAGCAAAAGCCGAGTTATTTAGAGCTAGACGGCAGCCTGGTTCAGGAGAAAGTAAGTGGAAGTGTCATCTGTGGTGGCCACAGGATTGGGGGGGGAATTAATGTAATTCTATCATCTGGACTGAGGGCTGGAGACTTGCATAGAATTCTCTCCTCATACAGGTGCTCTTGGCATAGTCAGCAAACATGAAATACAATCCACCGAATTTGTTTTTTCAAGTTTGCCTCCTGGTTTGCATTTCCAGGAGAACTCCAACATGGCTGGGGCTCACGTGAACTTTTACCTGTATGCTACTTCTAAGAAGTTACTGAATCAAGGGATTAAGAAATCAAACCAGCAGGAGTGCCAGAGGGCAGTGCGTGGGCAGCTGAAATTGGGCCTGTGGAAGAGGGAGATTCTGGGGGAGACCAGGGCCCTTTTCCAGCTCTCCTGACATGGTTTCATGAGGTCAGGGCTTGGGTATACTTTCCTTCGTAATAGCATGAGTCTTAACCTTTTTCCTTTAAGATCGTATTGTGGGTTCGTTCAATTCAAAACATTTCTGGAGCATCTGATATGCATTAGGCACTATGCTAGGCACTGACAATGAAAAGAAAAATCAATGAGAGTTTCAGCCAGCTCTCTCTGTGGTTCCCGACTCCACAGCAACGCCAGTGTAATGAGACCGCTCCTCACAATCCACTGAGGCTCAGAAATATGTGCTATGCAGTCTCCACCAGTGACATTCGGAAAGTAAAGGTTGTGATGAATAACAGGTGGAAGCAAAAAGAAGGATTGGCACAAGTTTTGGAAAGAGGGGTAGATCTGAGGTTAGAACCAATAGTGAGGACTGTGACGTCCCGTACAAACCAAGCGCACTTGGAACAATAACAATTCACCAAAATGTCACTGTCACTTGTAATGACGTCGGCGTGAAACAAATGTGAAGAAGTTGATACAGACAACATTTTTGATAGTAATAGCAATATATTTTACAAATAAAAATGTCTACTCTTAATAGCTGGAAGTGATCTTAGACAGGACTAGAGCATTGTGAGTGTCATTCAGGAGAACAGGAGGAGAGGATTTGGGTGCCTTGATCAGACGTGCTCCAAGACAAAGAGGACCTTTTGTTTCCATAGTTTGGGCCTCTGGGAGTAAAATTGGCCATGTGCTTACAGAACACACGACTCTGCAGAAGCAGGTTCCTTTTGCTTTCTGAAAGCTGCTACTCTACAGAAAGATTTGGGTTTAGCCGTTTGTTTTAACCCCCTTTTGTATTAGTCCCTGTTTGGTAAGACCTGGGTGTGAGGAGCTGTTCTCCCCGGCTGTAAAGTATTGTATTCTGTTGGACTCTGCTTTCACTCATTGGATGATTTGTTCAGGTTTACCAGCTGTTTGTGTTCACCGTCATGAGCATGTTATTTACAGATGACGAGATTCCAGGGGTGGAATTCAGTGCTTTTCGTTGTTGTTAATTTATATTTTTAAAAATCGTGAAGTTTAAAAAGTCCAATTCCGTGTTTGGTTCAGTATACTTGCTTCTCTTCATGGAAGAAAGTGTTACACTTGGTGTTTTAAAACATATTTCTCAAACATTAAACATAACTTCTAAATGTTATCTATACTTGTATTTTGCTTTTGCTATGGCCAGATATGAGCTTGTTTTCCAGAGTTCCTGATTTTTTTTCAGAAGAATCAAAATAAATTTGTTCCTTAAAGACTGGTGTCCTAAACTTTTTTTTGCCTCTTGATAATACAATCTCTTGTTTTACAGTAAATAGATGTATCATCAAAGATGTTTAAATGTCAAGTGATGTATCAAAGTCATTATATTATCCTAAAAACTAAATACACAAAAAATTTAACTGCTCTCGAATAAGTTCTCTAAATTGGCCCAAGCTTTGATTTTTTACAGTGAGTTTGCTTCGAAATGAGTAAAGTACTTAATTAAATTTCTTAATGGCTTTTGAGTTGTTTCTCATTTTAACATTACTATTTTATCCCACCTTAAAGAATTAGTAATACATAAACATGGAAAGCAGAATTCTCTCTTGAACATTTCTCAGTTTCAGTCTTTATTTTGAGTTAATCACACACAAGAGAAACTCGTTGTCCACTGTGCATTTCCAAAGTGATTTGCCCTCTGCAATTTTAAACACTACAACTCACAATCATTTCCTTTTGTCGGTTTGGACATTGACAATTTTCTTCCCAAATATTTTTAGATTTCTATTTACTTTTGGCTAAGTACAAAACACAAACTTAGTTTTCAGTCAGGAAGCAGCTTAAGTGTTTTAAAGAGTCATTACTGAATTCTGAGAAAGCAAGGACTAAGAGCAACTGCAACTACTGTGTGCCTCAGTTTCCCATCACGCTACATTCTTCCCCACTCGCGGTCCCTTAAAACGTGGCGTTTGATCTTCCCGGTGACTGTCTTTGGGAGTTGCTGAACAAATTCCACCTAATTAACGAAAACATATTATGAGACAGTCAATTCTGTTTCGATTACCCCCGCTGTCAGCACTACGGGAGAGAACCTTCCTGAGACACAGGCGTTGAGTTTCCGTGTGGGGGTACCTTAGCCTCAGCTCATTGAATTGTTTTGGACACCAGAGACTTCCCTTTGTACAGGTGACAGTGGCGCTTCATCATACTGGTGTTTAGTGCCCATTCACCTGTATGCTTTCCTAGAAGAAGAATCCATTGCTTCTCCCCACTTCAAACTAGACCGTGGCCTCCAATGGCCCCAGGGAAATTGCCACACCTAAATGCACAGAGAAGGTGAATTCTTGGTTTGGAGCCTTTAAGAGCTGGGTCCTGGAGGTTCTGTGGGAGATTTTTTGGAGGTGACTTTGAGTATTCGTAATTCTCTCCTTATGCTTTGAGTTGTGGTAAGGTACTCTGTTTCCTCAAGGTAAGACTTAACTGTATTTAAAACGTCCTCAACCCTTTGAAAATCAGCTGGTCATTGATTCGGAGAATTTAAGGGAGAAAATTTAACTAGTGCTTAGGTTGAAATTAACTGTCTTTTAGCTGATGATGCCAATCTTAAAGGCATTCTTGCGTCCTCAACCAGCAGGATTCCAGGGCTAGAAGGATGTGCAATACCACTTTGTCTCTACAAAGAGTTTTTCTTAAATCCTCCCTGAAGTTCTCAAGAAAGATTCCATACTTTGCATGAAGTATGAAGTGACCAAATAAGTCACTTGATAATTTGGTCACTTGATAATTAAAGACATGTGCTTTGAATGAATAAGGGTATTATGGACCAGGAGTGCTATGGGATGAACCAGGTACTGTCTTTTTACTAAAAACAGTGGGCAATCTTTTTTATTTTTTCCACGGAAGAGGAGTGATTGTCCCATAGGGATTCTTAGTTACTCAGCATTGCAGAGTTGATCAAAACTTGTAGTTTCTGAAGCAGTTGTAGAGTCCTGATATAAATTACTTTAACACAGAGCACGAAACAAGTTGAATAGGTGCCTTCTATTTACATACTAGCTACACTAAAATCAAAGCTATAACATGTATATTTGTCCCAGCTTAGACCCTTCTCGGTAACATACACTTAACTTTAGGCAAAATACTTGCCTTTCTTGGATACTTGTAAGGTGCAGTGGATTTTTTCACATGAGCCTGAAGTTCAAGAACTAATTCCTCGGGGTTGGATGATAGAAACGGCGCTGATAAGACAACAAAAGCTTTCACTACCTGCAGGAGAAAAGTCATTCACATGGATGTTTGTTTTTCAGACACAGCAGGAGTTTGGAAGGAAGTGCTGACCCTGGGTACTTATTTCTTACAGCAGCTTGAGTGGTGAAGGCAAATGCCACCGATCCCCTCTGAACAAAGCTTGGGTCCAGCAATGGCGGTTTTGAGACCTAACTCCAGATCAGTGGCTTGTGTGTGTGAGGGGTACAGGTGGCATATTACCCATAAAACCCAGATCCTTAGAGGCTTACAGTAAAGATACAAACAAAGGTTCTAGAGAGTGCTAGTTCAGAAGGGGCTTGAGGGGCCCTCAGGAGGGGTCGTGTGCCCCCGAAGATGGAATCACAGGATGAGTCGATCTAAGTCCGAAAGGTCTCTCCTGCCTGAGAGTTTTTGCTTCTCTTTACAACTGTATTTAACACCCACTACTGAGATCATTACTGAGGTCAGTAAGTGTAGTTTCAAGTAGAAATCATCATACAAGGATTCTAATTGGTGTTTGCTTCCAGTAATCTGCGGAAATCAATTATAAGGAGAGAATGAGAACATGGTGGCAGGGCCAAACGTTTTGGAGGCTGGGGTCCTTGAGTGGCAGTGGACCAGGAAGTCAGAGTACGGGACCCAGAGCGTCACTGCAGTCTGTAGCTCTTTGCTTGTGCGGTACCGATGCCCCTTTTTAGGAACAGCACCCCAATTTCCCTCTGGGGAGGATCCTAACTTCTCTCTGGTGGATCACCACTAACTCCTACCGCCCTGGACCGGCATGGGAGCCAGGGCAGGCCAGTCAACCTCCAGCAGACCATGCCAGTTAAGATGTGGTCCAAGATCAGCACGTGCCCTTCTGGGAGAGGCTGGAAGCTGTTGGAAAGCTTGCCGTCTCCTCCCTGGGGCGCGTAATCTCTCAGGAGCACAGTTGGCACCTGCCACGTGGAGGTGACGGAAGGAAGAACAGTGCCCAGAAGTGGAGAGAGATTTTTGCCCACTTCACGCGAACCCGTGGACGGAGCTGCACCCAAAGTCCTCACTGACGTGTGAGCCAATATGGTCATTTGTGTTTTAAAGCTACGTGAGTTTGGGTTGAATATTTGTCTCTTGTGACCCCAAGGACCCGAACTCATCCCCTCTGGGACACAATCTCTTTGTGAAGTCGATGGCCTCGTGCACATCTCGGCCGCACGTGTGCCTCAAGGAATCGCAGGACTCTTTAGAGAGTTCGAGGGGCCAGAAGGTGAACAGGCGAAGTCGCCATGTTCGTCGGGGGCATGGGCCGTACCTCTCCTCTGACTGGGTCTGGGCTGCTGACGACGGCCGTTTCGACGACCGCCGGATGCTCCATGAGGGCGTTCTCCACCTCGAACGGCCCGATGCGGTACCTGGAAGGCGACAGCGGGCCTCGGGTCACGACACCCGCCTGAGGAACTTTACCCTCAGCCAAGGTTCCCCTCCCAGCAGGGACAAACGTGCAGACCCGGAGGTTATGATGACGTCATCTGCTCGGCCGACAAACCACAAATACCCGTCGCTGTCCATCACGCCTGTGTCCCCGGTGAGATAAAATCCCCTCTCATCGTGGCGGCAGTTTTCTCCGATTGTCCTAGGGATCGAAGATGACGTGGGGGATTAATTTGGTCAGCATAGAAATGGAAGGGAATGGCACCCAGGAAGGGAGTAGCACACTGCACATTCTATTTCTAAATTAATTTTTAAAGCGGGGCGTTCCTTGCAGAGAATACAAAGGGGCCAGGAGGGTAATAAAAAGCAGGACCTATACAACCCCATGTGCCTGGTGGCCTGTCCAGTTGTCCTTTCTGGGTACGACCTCTGCAATCCCTCCCGTGCACATAGAATTTGTTGTCACAAGGCTTTGACAGATGATCTTCTCTCCCCTTTACCGGTGATGACCTAGAGTAATATTTCTTGACCTGCCCCAGGGCACATATCCAAACATGGTGGATGTGAGATTTGGACCCGAGCCCGTGTGACTCCCTGCACCCCCTTTTCTGTGAGAGTGTAAATAGCATGTTCTCCATTCCGTACCTGGTATTTAGAGAAGAGGTAGAAGGGCCGTGTAGGCATTAGTCGGAGGGCAATCTCTCCTTCTTTGCCAGGTGGCAAGGTGTGGCCATTTTCATCTATAATCTAGAATGAGAGAAACGTCTTGGTTCTTAAGTTTTCTTGTCACAAAGTGACTGTGTGTCGGGAAGGGTTGTATCATGAAGAGCAGAAAAGCCCCAAACACTGAGTCTTCTTCCTTGAGGCACTCAGACGTAACCCACCTGGACGTCCTGGGGCGGTAGTGCCTTCCCCATGGAGCCTGGCTTAATCTTTTGTCCTCTTCTATTGGCACAAATGACTCCCTATTGGGAAGACATGTTTTCATGAGTGTGTAAAAATGCATTTTCAATTGCTATGTATATCACGACAGTGAAACTTCAGACTCAGTTTTGACTGATTTCCCGTCTGCAAGCTCGTACTCTGAACTGTATTATTATGGACCAGTGGTTCTCACACTTGAGGGTTTCTCAGAATCACCTGGTGTGTTGTTAACCCACATGCTGGGCCCCACCCAGGATTTTTCTCATTCAGTAGGCCTGGAGCAGGTGGGGAGGGTTGCAGGTCTGAGAATTGGTATTTCTACCGAATCCCCACGTGCTGCCGATTCTGCTGGTTCGAGGACCACGCTCTGAAATCCACCCCTGTAGGCTAGGGGACCATTAAGAGCAGCTTGGAGTGAGTGGCTTACGGGGGTCTCTCAACCCCAACACCTCTGAAATGTCCCCGTGTGGGAAGCGGACAGAAGACTGTAAGGAATAACCATCATTCCCCTTTGGCCACACCTCACGGTGACTCAGAGGTTTTGGAAGTGCAGGCCAGGTGAGGATGCCCTGGGAAGCTCTCTAAAGCTCCAGAGTGCAACAGGGACACTCCTGGGGCTCGGCTGACAGTCCGGGTTGAAGGGCTGCCGGCCTGATACGCTTCAGTGCTGCCATGAAACCCACCGTCTCGTCTGTCCGTAGGCCTCATACAGTTCCAGCCCCGTTTGCGTCTTCCACTGTTCTTGCACCTCGGGGTTCAGGGGTTCCCCCCGAAGTGCAGTGCCGAAGCTTCTTGAATTTGTATCTGGAGAGACAGTTGCATGGGGTTTTGCAGGGGTGATTTCTGAGAAGATAATCAGGTGCTCTGGCAAAGCGGAGGAGCCGCAAGACCAGGTCTCGGGGTTCTCCAGGGAGTCATTGTCAAGCACGCCCCGTCTTGTCAGACGGTGCTCTAGGCATGAGGATGGCGTTAGTGTTGAAACCACGTGCCAGACCACTCTGACATTTTAGCAGATTATTAAAGAGGAGAAAGGTAGGAAAGACTAGTGATGAAATGAGCACTTCTGCGAGCCAAGTGCTTTCACAGTGGCATTCGCCGAGCATTGAGGGTGTCGTGAGGGCTTCTGGGGTGTCTACAGTTCTCGCAGCCCCTATTTCGCAGATGAGGACGTTGAGGCTGAGGGAAGTTAATGCACTTGCCCAGGGCCTCGCGAATGGCCCAGGGCCCAGTTCCGCCGCCCGCGCTCTGCACCCACCGCCCGGCAGGTGTCCCAGCACTGTTGATGCTGCGTTCCCACCGCAGCACCGCGAGGCGGCTCTCCATCCTCTCTCATGGTGGGACTTATGGGGGGACTTCGGGGTCACCTGAGTGTCTGAGGTCACACTGTCAGTAAGGAGCAGGGCCCACCCGTGCAACTGTGAAGCTTGAGCTTTTCACCTCTGGCTTTCCCGCTCAGCCACCCCCAGGAATGGGGCGAGAGAGTCTGCGAAGGCCCAACTCTGACTCCGCGAGGTCCTAAATGGCGGGAGGGCATGGTGGGACACGAGTCGTGCCCACTCAAGTGACCCCTGAATGGCCCTTGGATTACTCCTGAAATGTGAGCAAGATGCTCAGGACAGAGGGCCACCAGGGACCTGCTGCACTCACGAGGATGAGAGAAGGTCCGCGTCCACTTTATCGCGTCTCTTGAGGTACTGTCCTCCTGGGCGCCCACACCTGGCGGGGACAGGGGCCAGCCCGCACTACCTCAGGGTTTCCCTCTTCCTTTCTCTCTCCTCTTGGATCAAATTCCTATTACTTAAATAAATATACATTACGACTCCACTGGATGTTCAGGGATCTTGGCCAAATTGAATAGAATCCTCAAGTCATGAGACTTCATTAGCTCCTCTTCAAGGCACTATGAATGTAGTTGTGGTGGGTTTTGGCGAGGGGGCTGGATGTTCTGAGGCAATGGTCTCAAATCATTCCATTGCCCTTAGAGGTTCTCCCTATTGTTCTTAAATTGCGGATAATTTTGCACCTTCAATAGACATTTGGTAATATCCAGAGATATTCTCGCCCCTCACGACTGGTGGAGAGAGAGGTTCTATTGGCACGTAGTAGGAAGAGGCCCGGGTGGGATGCTGGCCGACATCCTACGACACAGGACCAACCCCACAGCAGAATTCTCAGGCCCCATTTTTGCTTTTGTTTGTCATTCAGAGGGAGGGTCCCGCCCAAGTACCTCTTGAGGTCTTTCTGCATGAGCATCCGGTACACAGTGGGAGCGCTGCACAGGGTCGTGATGGGGTACGTGCTAAGCGTCTGGATGATGGAGAAAGACACGGATGTCAGAAGCGGTTAATTACAGGCCACGGCCAGAGCCGATGTGTGCGACCCCTCACTGTCTCTTCTTCGCATGTGCCCCTCTCACAGGAATAAGAAAGCAAATACTTATTAGTCTTCGCCAGTGACCGTAGGTCCATTGGGAACTTTCAGTTATTGGGAAGAATGAGTGTATGTTACAGTCATCGACATGCACAGCCACATTCAAGAGAAAGTGAATTTAGAATTTGAGAACAGCTCCAGAGTATGACCCGGTTTCTTCTGCCCTGGGGCGGCAGATTCCCTTTCGTGCTGGGGTTTTAAGCCCTGACTGCTGGGTAGGTAGTACCAGCTCGGCACCTGTAAGACAGCCCACCACAGCCTTTCCAACACCGTTTCTGTAAAAGAAATCCGTCTTTCTGAGGGAATTGATGATGTGCATCAAAAAGGCGTTTTTCCAGGCCTTTTCTTAAGTGTTTAAGATTTACCAGGCTCATTCTACTTCCAATTCCTTAAAGTCAAAGGGGTCTTAGAGCTGAAGAAATCCTGATGTTTTACAGATCCTCCATCTGAGAGGTCCCACTGTGTCACATAATGAACTGACAATTCGTGTTCAATTTAAGCATTTGAGAGAACACCCTCAGGATGTGCGTCTAGGTGTCTGGATCATCATAGAGCAAGCGTGACTTTTGATCCTTAAGTGCGCATTGCTGCTGTGTGTGCTTCTGACCGTCTTCTTAAGTGTAGTGCGTGTCAGTAAGAATAGTGTAAATCCAGAAATGCTTTTAAAGCACTTAACACACATTGTCTCTGTAAAGTAGGAATGTTCGTATTGCAATAGGACAACTAGTAAGATATAACTATGTCGTTTTATTACTATATCATTAATATTTATGATTACTATATCATTCGTATCAATATATCTTAATATAGGATTAAAAAGAATTATTGATATTAATACTGTTGATATAATATTAAGTGTGAATATTAAAATAAGGATGGATGTATAACATTTTATTTAAATATTATAAGGTATTTAATATTTTATGTAAAAGGATATTTTTATTTTATACATGTAAGTTTTGAAACTACCAAGTCAGCTTATCTACCGCAGGGCACCTTGCAACCTGTGATAGAGATTCCACTTCTTATGTGACCCTACGCTTCTGTTCACACCGCAACCATCTCGTCAGTCCAATTAGCACAATCACCGGGTGTGGATAGCTGTTCCCCACACACAGGTGCTGTGTATTTAATAATGTGCACTTCTGTTACCTTCATTGATTTTCCATGGTGGCAAGATCATTACCCAAAGCACATTTTTCTAAATGTTAAAGAAATACGATCCCTCCGTCTAGCTGTCTGTGGCAGAGAAGGAGGGATATGCCTGGTTTCGAGAAGAGTATTAGGTTCTGAGAATTCATGGTGAGAAGTTTGGGGTCGGGGGAGAGGGGAAGGCGCTGCTGTGGGAGAAGGGGACCCCATATTCCGATCTCCCACGGGGTTTTGGATCTGTCGGTCATTGTCTTAGTTTCACTAATCAGAAACCATAGCTTTGTCTAGACTTGAGACTTCTAATTTGCTTTTTAGAATCTTCAATGGCCACAGAGTTAGTGACATTAGCAAATCTTGAAGAAGACTGGATGTGACACTTGAGTGTGGCACGTGTTCCCTCTCCACTCTGTCAAATACACTGAAAAACCAAGGCCCTGGAGCTTTGCCTCCTGTAAAGGAGTGATTTATGTAAGGCCAGAAGCCCTGTATTGTAAGAAGTCATTTTTCTGTGTTTTCGGGGAGACGAGTTAGAGATGTAGGTAGACATCACAACTTACGTCTAGGCAGGTGTCAGCATCAAACTGGACCATCCGATGCGCAAAGACACAGGCTCCATAAAGCCAGGGAGCGAACAAACTGCCGATGGCGGCCTTGATCCAGCGGTATCAGACATGTTCCACATGATGTCTGAAGACTTCAGGTCTAGCCAACACCTGAATGATACAGATAAGCAACAAGACAGACAAAATAAAAAAGAGGAAATTAAGCAAGCTGGTATTTTTGAGGACATGCCCCATATGATGTCTGAGGACTTCAGGTCTAGCCAATACCTGAATGATATATAGAAGCAAGAAGACAGATCAAAGCAAACTGGGAAAGTGAACAAGCTGGTGTCTTTGAGGACTGGCCCAGAACCCAAATGGCTACAGGGAGGGGCGAAAAGAAGCCCCGAGGCAGCATGAGATGTTCTACCTTCCACTTTTGCTAGAGACTTTTTTCTAATCCCTAGGTAGTCTGGGAGTGGAGTGGGAGGTTGGATTTGACACAATTTCCTAAATTTTTCAACTGATGCTACAAATATTTATTGAGCAAATGTTATATGTTAGGCATGATGAGCAAACAGATCAGAACTTTGCTGATATTTTAGGGAGCTAGATGGTGAAGAAGCACACAAGAAAATGAGGAAATGCACAAATCAGTGTCGTAATTTCAAATAGAGGTATGTGCTGTGAGGACAATTAAACATTAGTAATGCGTTCATTTTCCGATGTCTGGTAGGGACTTTCTGGATTGGTGAGGCTCCCTGGCAGTGAGGACAAGGGGTCATATGTGCTCTTGTGGGGATCGAATCAGGTTCTTGCTGCATCAGTCAGCGAGACGCTGCCGTGTACCGAGCTGGGGTTGGGCAGGGGCGTCAGAGCTCGGTCCTATAGATGTCACAGGGTGAAACCTAACAGCCATCCGCGTAGAGGCGTTGACGAGGCACACATGTTGGGAGCTCAGGGAGGCGGTTAGCAAAAACAGGGTTCTTTTCCCTACCTTCCAGCAATGGTATACCCAATTCCAAGGCTGCTATGTGCGTGCAAGGCCATCTTGGGAGAGCCCGTGGTCCCGCTGGTGAAATAAATGGCCATTGGTTCTTGACTTGCGGTCTCCACACAGCTGTGCTCTTCAGAGGCGGCTCTGTAAAACAGGACCCCTGAGGTGGTGGCTGCAAATGGTGGACAAGGTGCACTCTGATATTCCCCCCTTACCTCTGCTGCGTCCGCCCTCTTCGTACTAGAAGGTCATTAGTAGAACAGAACCTACTCCAGAGCCTCCCTGAGAGGCATTTTTCACGCGCTCCTAAAGGGACTGGCAGGTCATTGCTAAGATTGAAGGGCTCGTCTGTGCCTACTTGTCTGATTGTCCTCCTGTCTGTCTGTCTCTCTTTAAACTCCATCTCTCTATCGACCATATACCCACAATCTCTTTCAATAAGAAATGTATGTGTATTTTATTTAATCTATGAATTTTTAAAAATTAGTATTCAATTTCTATAAATGGATATCAATATCTCAGGAGTTTTTTATGATTTAAAGGAAAGTCTTTTGGGACTTCAATCAAACTTTGGAATACTTCTCATTCAGTATCTGCGCTATTGATCCAGGCATAGCCACTTAGCAGATGGCATCACATTCGTCCTCCTTACACTGACAAAACTGATTTTGTTCGGGTGTCAGCAGCCATGTGCTTCAACGTACACCTTTCCCTGTATAGAGTATTCGGGAATTGATTGATAGGATTTGGTTTACTCTAATTAGTAGGATACAATTTCATTCCAAGGAAAAAAAACTGCTCTATTATTCAACAGGGTTTTCGTGTCCCCTTTCTATACGCTTCTCTGGAAGAATTTCTTTTAAGACACAAGCTAATTAACAGCTCTTTGAATGATAAACCATCCATTAACATTTTACTCCCCGTTTTTAGAGTGCAGGAAGTACTTTCTCACATATTAGCTTCTTTCATCATTAAATAACACTTGAGATATGCACCGTATAATGATCCCCATTTTACATATGAGGAAAACTGAGGTTAACCGACCTGTTTTGTTCGTTCATCCATTCGGCAAATGTTTCTTAAACACCAACTATATGGTAGCAACTGGGGATGGAGTGAGCGCTACACAAACAGTGCCTCTGCCTTCCTGGAGCTTACCTGTTGGCAAACTTTTTTTATAAAAGGCCAGATAAATGTCTGAGGCTTTGTGGGCCTTATGGTCTCTTGTACATGTACTCAACTCTGCTCTTATAAGAGGAAAGCAGCCATAGACAGTATGTTAACAAAGGGCTGTGGCTCTGTTCCAATAAAACTTTATTTACAAAAACAGATGGCTAGCCAGAATTGGCCCATGGACCCTAATTTACCAATGACAGGGATGGAAGAGAAAGAGATGGTAAATGACTGGTCGTGACGTTCAGTTAGCGTCAGGTACTGTGAAGAAAACAACAGGCGATAGAGTAGCTTGAAATTCTATCCTACGCTCTGCACAGGGTGGTCAGGGACAGCCTCGGTGACGATGAAACATCCCAGCTGAAATCTGACAGGAAGCACCCAACTGTGAAGGGGACCGGGGAAGAGCATGCCAGGCAGAAGGAACAGCAGGTGCAAAGACCCTGAGGGAAGACTTCCCGAGGGACAAACAATGTGTGGCCAGAGGGTTCAAGGCAGATACGACAGTGGGAGATGGGGTCCACAAGCTAGGCGAGGCCCAAGCCATGCAGGATACTCATCGAGGCCAGGTGGGAAGCGGGGAGAGGAGGCAGAGCTGCGATCGTCCTGCCATCGGGTGACTCCAGTTTGGGAAGGAGCCCGGGGCAGCCCATGGTATTGCTGAGTCCTTGGAGGCAAGGCGACTGTGAGACGTAGCTGTGAGTGGTACTGCTGCTGGTAGCGCAGAGGAGGATGGGGACATACTCACTGAAGTAACTCCTGCAAGCTGAGCCACCCCTGCCGGCTGTGTGGAGACACCTGGAGTTTGGTCTTCAAGTGGGGACACTCTGACGCGATGGCCTCCACGGCTGGGATCACCTCCTCGCTGGCCACGACGCACTTGGCCTTGGATGCTTGCAGCCGGTAGAGTATGTCTTTGCCGTCAGCTGGGTTGTTCCCGGCATGAAGACAAGCCCTGTGGGAGAGAGGGGCCACCGAGCTGAGTGGAGCTGTTGTCCGTTAGGTGACACCGTGGACCCTCAGCACCAGGGCTTTGGGCCTGGGAGGGGTGGGGCTGTGGAATCCGGCCTTCAGCGCCACCTGCCTGGCCCTCCAGGACCTGACACAGATCCCTGATCACTGGGAGAGCCTTAGAGCCCTGGCCTGGGGTCGCGAATTCAGCAAGTGGCATAACCAGGATTCAAAGACACACATCTGAGATGCCTGAGATCTGGACCACAAATCAAGCTATTTATTTCTGGTGAGGTCCCTGAAGTCAGCTAAACAGGGAGATGTCGAGTTGGATCCCTAGGAAGGAGACTTTTATGTATCGAATGTATGTTAAGAGCGCTTACATGTCATTGCCTCTTGAAGAAATGAGTAAGGAAGTGATGACAAGGATGTTAACTAGAGCGCCTTATCTTAGAAGATCTCAGATCCTTCACTCAATCCACAAATCTAAGATTAATTGATTATTTCACAGGCCACTTGTTCTTTCGGGCTCAGTTCTAGGACTTCTGGTGTATTTAAACCATGAACGTATCAATGGCTAGATATCTAGCTTGGGAGTTGAGCGGGAGGTTCTCTTCTAGCGGATTTTAGACTGTACATACTTTATGGCGTAGTACAAGCCTCTCAGAATTCGCTCAGAAGAGTTAATAATTCTGAGTCCGTAACAGAATCCCCAGCTGCTTGATGAGCATTTAATAGTTAATTTAAGATTTTTGACCAATCAACCGGTGGTTCATTTTTAATCTCAGCATTCCACAAATGACATAAATCATGTTGCCTGATACTAAATGCATTTCTATGACAAATAAGCCACCTTTCATGTTCTAATGCAGAAATGGTTTCACATTTGCAAGTTCCTTTTTATAGTGAATGCAAAATAAATTGTATATATTACTGTTTTGATTTACTATTGGCTGCAAGAGCATTTTTCAACACCATTATGAAATCCTCATAATTAGCCTTTTAATGATATCCCATCATTAAGGCATTGTAAATTTCAATTAGCAATAAACAGACCTCCACCAGACTTTAGACTCAGCTGAGTTATAGACTATTTAATCATCTCTATATAGCTTTCAATTTTTCTATTATCAATCATGTTGCAACTAGCATTTTGTGTTCTCCACAGTAGTATGGAGAATGCTTTGAAATTCTTATTTATGTTTCCTTGAGTTATACGTATCATGTCACGGCAAACATTTTCTGTAAGGGACAGACAGTAAGTATTTTCAGCCTCGTGGGTCCTACCATCTCTGTCTCACTCAGCAGTTCGGGTGCAGAGCAAGAAGGAGCCACAGACAACACGTAACTGAGTGAGCATGGCTGTAGGCCATTAAAATCTTGAAGTTTTCTTATGAAAACAGAGACCCACCCCATCAGCCATGGTTTTCGCTGACCTCTGCCGTAGAGGGGGAAAGAGCCTCGTAGAATTTTTTTGGGGGGTACATTATAAATTACTATTTTGGAGAAAATCGTGTCATTGAGTACATTCACCTTTTTGTCTGGAAAGAGCAGAGATTTTCCAGGTGGGAACTACAGACATATTCAGGGAAGTTCTTGCATTGTACAATGGTGTCTTGTAATTTAATTAACTTATTTATTTTTATCTTTTGTATTTTCACGTCAGGGAGAATCCAAATGCACTCAGTGAAGCATATTCTGGATCATCTGGATGAATACATCGTAATCCAGCACTCCCAATTGCATAGCTTTCTAGCTGTGTGACTTTGGGTGAGCTTCTTAACCTCTCTGAGCCTCCGTTGCCTCTCCTGCAAAATGGGCATCACAATAACACCTGCCTTTTGAGGTAGCTGTTATTATCACAGCATGATTGTCCTTCATGTCAACTCTTATTTTGCTGTCCTGTGGAAGCCTGGCTTCAGTCAGAACGAACAAGTCAGCTATCAGTCTCTCTGTCTCTGCATGGTCCAGCAAAGTTGCACACTGGCACTGACCTGCTCGCATACAAGCCACGTTGACAAGCCACCACTCTGGGATTCGGGGCAGAACGACGGCCACGCGGTCACCTCTCTCTAGGCCGCAGGACTTGGTGAGGACATTGGCCGCCTTGCGGGACAAGGAGCCCAGTTCTCCGAAGCTCCACTTCACCTCGTCCCCTTTGCCATTCACCCACCACAGGGCTGGGTTGGCCGGTCTCTCTCCTGTCTGGTTACGGGCACACGGGAAAGAGAGGGGAAGGCTTAGATGACTGGTCACCAAGTAGATGGGACTTCTACTGTTATTTCCCGTCAGCATCCACACCTGTGGATTGCGGTGAGAGCACCCCAGTTTGTCTCTGGGGGAACGGCCCCTCTTCAGCGAAATACAGCCTTGGCGAGACAATCCTTGGGGTGCTCACACTTCCCTGACCAGCGGGTGGGCATGGGACCCAATCGGGGCCAGTTAGAGCTTCTGTCCCAGACACTCCAAGCTTCCAGCCCCGTTTTTTGAGTTCTCCCATATCCCTCCAATCAATTTCTTTCTTGCTTAAGTTAAATTCTGTTCCATCCACATAACCCCAGTGGATGTGCCACGGTTCTCAGGAGCACGACATTTCTCTATACCCAGAAGGCTGGGGTGGGTTTCACAGGAAATGAGGAGCAGGGTGGCGGGCCATGCAGGTGGTGACAAGCCAGCCTGACCGATTGATTTATTTCTACACAGCGAGTCATCTGGCCTGCAAAACCTTTCTTTGATGTGTCCCCGTGGGGCGAAAATGACTCCCCGTTCCTTCCCCTACATGGAATTCTCATTTTCCTCTCCCTAGTTGGAAAATACTTCCAAGCCCGCCTTCTATCTCTCCCTCTGCGAGAGCTTCTAGGCCAACTCCTCCCCACTGGCTTCTCTGAGCTCCCGAGGCACTGTGCTCACGGACCCGGTGACACCGTGACACCGTCCTGCATTACAGATGCGTCCCCACCTATAGACGTGAGCGCCATAAGGTCAGGGCCTGGTTCAGGTGCCTTTGACCTTGGTGGCTTTGGAGAAGGAGCTCAACTTCTGCGAGATTAAGTTGTTTGTCTTCAGTCCCCAGGGTGGTGGTGGGGATTTGACGAAACAATATAGGGCAGCATTTCTTATCTTCAGTCATTTGAGTATCACTAATTCTGCCAGATCTGTCTACACCTGTGCTATTGTTCTCTGTCTTTTTCTTTACATGAGCTCACTTGTGTACATTTACTTAAGAAGGAAAATGTGTTTAATGGGCACCATAACTGAAAATCAGTACCTCTTGCCAAAAAGAGTTTACCGAAAAATAAGCATATTGCAAAGAAAAGACGCCTTACTTTTCATGTAGAGATCATCAGCATCTAGCTGCTCTCTCTGTTTAAAGGGAGTTTAGCAAGTGTCAGGAGGTATTGCAACAGAATGGGCTCAAAGAAAGCCTTTCCTCTGTGACGGGAAGGATTGATTCAACATCACTTAATACTGCGTATATTCGGAAGACCAGGTCTAGCAGTGTATTTCGTAAGCGCTGAGAGGTAAAGTATATAGCTCGGTGTCTGAAATGGCATGGGGGTCAGTGAGCAGTAGCCTTGACCCCAGGCTATCCTGCAGACACTGTGTAAGGCTCATTGCTTTATTCTTCTCAACTTCTGATTCTCTCCTAAGTGCTCCCATGATGACTGTTCATAAAAGCAGAGCACAGATGACTCACTGTTTTTTGGATGAGCTGTGAGCAGCCCCAGCAAATGAGCAGAGAGCCAGATCTGCAGGGTAGCACTAGAGAAACATGAAAGAAAAGAAGCGTGACACTCATGTATCCCTTCACCAAGTGCCCATGGTGAAGGGACACAGGAGGATCCAGGAAAGACAGCCATGAATAGATGATGCCTAGAAATTGTCCCTGGAGAGTGAGGGGAGAGCAACTGGAAAACAAACTAAGGGAGCCAAGAGGGATGAAAGAATCGAATCAAAGTGCCAAGCGGACCGAGGAGCAAAGAAACAGAAGTGGCGTCGAGCCTCTCTCGGGAGCCCGTCATCATCTACCTTCTCCTTCTGGGACCACTGGTCCAGCACGTCCCAGCAAAGTTAAAATTCTTGGGCACTGGCCTCTTACAAAGATTTATGTCTTCAAAGTCAGCAAGAGTGAGAGGCACTCCTATGCCAAGGACTGTGCGAAAGAACCGGCCAGGTGTCCTGGTGAGCCAGATGGATCTGAACACCTGGTAGCACGAGAAAATCTTCATGATTCCCAAAGGGGCCTGTCGTCGGGTTCAGGTGTGGAAGTAGCACACGGCCTGTGGGGAGAGGTGGGTGGAGAGTGTTAGTGTGTCCCTGATGCTCTGTGGTAGGAGTGGAAGTGGGCTTGTGGCGGTGAGCCCCTGGGAAGTTGGGGAACCCCTGGAGAACACCCCATCCTTCTTCAGAGCTGCAGCGGCCAGCCACTGACCAGTCTCCCCGCCACTGGAGTCTTCCTCTTCATTCGGGCTCTGACCAGATCAGCCTTGAAAGTAAAAAGCCGTGCCACTAAGGAATTATCGAGCTCCTGTCTTCAGCCTCCACCTTCTCCCCAACCAAACAAAACTGAGTATTTGCTGCCTGGATTGGCATTCAAGGGCCCCTTCTCTCTGCCTTGTCCTCTGTCCTAACTGTATTTGCATATTCCTGGACATCTAGTAAAAGCAGCCCATTCACTTTTCATGAATGTCCATTTCCATCACAAATAATTAATGTCACACCCTTGATTCTGGCAACCCTGCCAGCCTCTCCCCTCCAGCCCTCTGTTACCACTGGCTGGAACGCTTGTTGATCTAGGTTCTGGCTCAGCTACTTCCTGAATGTAGGACTTTGGAAAAACTACTTCTCCATCCTGCACCTCAATTCTCTGATCAATAAAAATGAGGGTGAGTATCATAGCACTGTCCCAGGCTTATTGTGAGGATTTAATAAGATAATGTATGTGAAATGCTTAGCATGTAAAAAATACCTTCACGGCGTTAACTAATGCTGTTGTTAAGATTATTTTCATTCCTAATGTTTCGCTATAGTTTCATGAGAATGTTATACGGATGAATCGGAGACCTGGGCTTTACTCACAACTTTTCAAAACCAGCTGGGTGACATAATAAAATCACTTTCTTTTCCTGGACAGCCATCAGTAATCTAACATTTTCTAATTCTGTGACATGCATAACATGCATCTATATTATTCAGGTGACCGTCGCGTGTTTGTATTAGTAATGATCATTGACGACATTGCCCCATCTCTCACCCCTTCCGAGACGGTGTGGCTTGGGGCGATGTCTTGCATCCATAGCACTTCCCATGATGCAGCGCTTCCTCAGTCATGCAAACCAATGTTTCCTCAGTGCTTCTGTCGGCCAGGCACCTTACGTTCCTGGTAACGTTCAACATTGTGACAAGTTTGTGATGCTGGTGCTGGTATTATCTCCATTTTAAGGGTGGGGAAACTGAGGCCCGTGTGGCTTAAGGAATGTGCCCAATGTCATACATCTCATGATGGCAGAGGCGAGGCTCGAACCTGCGTGGTCCGACTTCAGAGCTTGGCCTCAGCTGCCCTGCTTTTCAGATGCTTTGTGTCGCCTTCTGCAGTGAAGGCTCCTTGTTGATGGTGAACTCGCTCACCCCGTGCCCTGCGGCTGCCTTGCACGGAGTGGAAAATCTGCAGGCACAAAGGGTGCCTGAGTCTTCGGGGTGGTGAGAACAAATAAGTGAGAGAACAAAGGTCACAGGGTATGGCGCCCACGCTCCGTTGTTCCAGGTCCTCTTTGCTGCTCAGAGCAACATCTGGGGGATGGTGCAAACAGTTTACTGTGACCCAGAAAGGGCTGTTTATGGCAGCACTTCTGGTATTGAAATGTATTGAGTGAACACTCGAAGAAGAGGGAGAATGCCTTACTGGGCGGTTTTGGAAGTGTGATGGAGGCATCATGGGTAAAGACAGGGTGCGAGAGGTGGCAGAAAATGAGGGGCTGTGCTCATGATTTCGCATACTCCCAAAAGTGAGACTCCGTCCTAAACACACACGCTCACAGGCACGCACGCACTGACTCGTGCTCACGCACACATACCACACACACTCGCAGGCCTCTAATGTCCTTTGCCAAGCTGCTTCACAGCTCCAGGTGTCGTTCGCCTGGCAATCCGAGAAATGATAAACCTTTCTTCATTAGCTGGTCGTGGGCTGTAAGTGGGCACTGCAACCCCGTGCCAGCTATGAGGCCAGGATACAACAAGTGCCACACGGTAAAACTCGAACGTCCGTACTCTGTGTGGCAGGGGGCTTTAGCTGCTCGACGTACGAGCCAGCTAGACAGGCCGTGGGATTGGAGCCGCACCATCTTGGTGGCTCTTCTCATCTCTGCCTCTGCTAACACCCTGTCCCTGTGCTCCTGGCTCTTGGGGCTACACTGAGCCCCATCAGTCGACACATTCTAGCCTTCACTTCATTCATTTGGTCTTTCTTGGTCCCAGCTTAATGATGAATTGTAAAGACTCTCAAGACCTAGGACACCTAGGACATTCTTGTTTCTGGAGGAGCACAGTGCAGAGAACACAGCAGGTAGGTTAAATGTAAATCTCCATCTCCACAAACGACAGTATTTTTCATGAATTGTTCTTATCTCCCATACCTCCACGGGCAAACTTTCCAATTCTTGACAAATGATCAAATCAACATAGCAACATATGCGAAACTAAGTTTTATAGACAGATCTGTTCTGCATATACTTCCAGCATTTACAACAGGAAAATAGGTCTTAGAAACACAATCATTGGTAACAACATACAAATCAAGACATGGCACAGTAGGATCTTTCAGGAAACTTAAAATGTTCCTGCCAGCAAGGTTTCCTTCTGTCTCTCTCTTTGGCACGCATGGGTAAGTTCACGCGAGTCTGAAGGGCCGCGAGTGTTTGCCGACCTGCCGTTCCCGATCCCGGGTTCTGTGGGAAGTTCCGGTGATTCCAGGGACAAAACCAGGGTTATGACATTACCTTTGTAGAAATCTCT
The DNA here is from genome assembly GCA_003508835.1 of Eonycteris spelaea. Lineage (NCBI taxonomy): Eukaryota > Metazoa > Chordata > Mammalia > Chiroptera > Pteropodidae > Eonycteris > Eonycteris spelaea. The sequence continues at coordinate 37,460 of PUFA01000924.1, read as the reverse complement.
CTATCCGTGCATTCAACAAAACACCCCTGAACTTAGCCCTGAAAGAGCGTGATTTCTGAAGTCCCGGTGACCCCAGGCTGGCGGGGAGGGAAATCGTCGCAGTGAAAAGAGGTTCCAGCGTGTGGTGCTCGTTGCGTGTGAGATGTTTCTACACACTGTCCCGCTTACTTCTCTCAACATGTAAGGGCCCGAGGCTCCGAGAGGTGAGTCACTCACCAAAGGACTTTCATTCACCTAGCAAGCGGCGCAGCTTCCAGCCCTCCAAAGCCAATGCGAGGAAATGCTGTCACAGATTTTTGCCATATTTCTCCCGACCTCCGCTAAGGTCCCTTTACCCGTCAAAGGGACACTTACCCAGCTATGGCAGCAGAATGGGACTCTTCCCTCACTGCTGCCCTGCAGATTTAAACACACTTTGCTAGTCACTTTCATGTTACCACGTGTAATTTTTTCCTTACCAGTAAACGATGTTATTCGGACAGAAAGGCCCCAGTCTCCTTCGCAAGGACTCAGGATTGGCCAGAAAACTGGTTTCTTTCTTGTCTTTCTTTGGTGGCACCGGAGTCTCTGGTGTGCAGCTGGGAGGATACTAATCCCCCAGGAGGAGGATTGTTGTGTCTCTGGACAACTTGTGGTCCAAGGGGTAGTACAGCTGTTAGGAGAGGAGTTAAATACAGCAGCAAGCTCCTCCCTGCAGGGTTCAGTGCCAAACAATGGCTAAGCTCCAGCCTATTAGCGGAGTGTTCTCGTCCACGAGGGTGACATCGTGATTCATTCTGTTCGTGTGGCCTGTTGATGAAGGGGAAGTTCCCTCTTATCCAACGTTTCTAGTCAGCTCTTTTCTACTTCTCTAAACATGCCTGTTGTATATTACAGGCTCAAAGCAAACGACCTGTAATACCAGTGGCCTGGAAATTCATCACCCCGAAGCCTCCCTCCCAACGTGCCTACAGAATGTCCGAATAACAGATAAATATAGTTTTCACTCCTCGAATATTTACCGTGGGGCTACGCTGTGCCACATAAGGTTTAGATGCCATCCAACGTGAATTAGGCTGGAAGAGTCCCTGCCCTCTCAAGGTGTATAGTCTGAGGACATCCTATGAAATCGTTTTAGAGAACGGTCTTCTAAAATGCTTTCAAGTGTCATTTGAGACCGCTTTGGCATGGTGGGTCTGAGAGGCAGCTACGCTACAGGAGAGTTCCTGCAACAGACGTCTGATTTTGCTTCACTTCAGACTAAAAAAAAAAACAAACCACAAAACAAAAAAACCCTAATTATTTTGTGAGGTAACACATTTCTCATATCGTAGAAAAACATAAAGGTACAGAGCCGGGGTTGGCCCTGCCACCTACCAGCTAGGTGATCTTGGCCACTGTTTGTATCCGAACTTGAAGGCACAGTAATAACACCCTTGCCTCCTACCAGGTTTGGCGAGATCATCCTCATAAATCACTTTGCCAGCTCGGTGTCTCACGAGCGTGGGGCTCAATAAATGTTGCAACGACCTCTCACACCCAGTAAATTCTGACGCCAACCTTCCTGCGAGAGATTTCAAAAATAATTTTTTTTTGTTAAATGAAAGCCATTCCCCTTGTATAATGCGAACCTGTGTCTACAGATTTCTTGCAAGTATTCACCTTCGGGATCTCGTTTACTCCCCTCTGCACGCTCCCCCCACAGCCCGCACCTTGCACAGATTGCTAACATAAAAGTGACCACCTTCTGGGTGACAGCCACTCTGCCAAACATAGCATATATATATATTCCCATTTATCCCTGTCACTCAACATCACTGTCCTCATTTTTGTGGTTAAGGAAATGAAGTTTCAGAGAAGTTAAGAGACTTGCCAAAGGTCACCCAAGCTATAAGTGGCATCGCCAGGATTTGAATTTGGGCTTTCAGATTTTAAATTTCGGAACTCTGTATGTACTTTCCTGCCCCCAGACGCACACACATGCACACGTGTACACACGCACACACACGCAGAGCATGTCGCTTGCCGGCCATGCGCCACCGTCCTACCTGGTACCGTCTGAGCGACAGGTGCGTAAGGGGTTCTTGGACTGCTATAGAAAACACAACCTTGCACATTCCGTTCTCTGTGGTCACCTGTGTCCAGGTGGGTGTACGCAACAGAGCTCAGCTTCTGGTTGCAGAGGAGATGAGAACTTGGCAGGAACTGGGTGATTCGGGAGGAAGAAGACATTCCAGGAGAACAGGGCAGAAAGCACTCGCAGGCCCCTGCAGTCGGTGGTTAGAAAAACAAACTCTGTGAGGTCACCGCCAGCCTCTGACCGGAGGCTGACTTTCAGTGTAAGCGAACAAATAGCCGAGTGCAACGTTCGCTGGTTCTGCACGGCAACCGCTCCCCTGCCCCAGCCCTGTGCCACCGATGTTTCGATTTAAATGACGGCCAGGTAGCTGGGTGGCCTAATAGTTGAAGCCTGGGTGCCCGAGGCAGAAAGATGTGCGTTTCAGCCTCAAGACGGCCACGTCTTTGGTCTTCGCTGGCCCCCTTTCCGGAGGCTTCCATCTCCTTATCTACAGAACGGGCATGAAAATCACGACGTGCGTCTCTCACCGGATAAATGCCCGTTGGGCGCCTATTATGATATCAAGTGTTGTGCTTGGTCCCGGGGTTTTAATGGTGAGTAGCGCGGACATGTTTCGCAGCTCTCTTTCTGTTAAGGACAGATCATGATCACACAACCAAATGAGTATTTGAAAGCAAAGTTCAATGAGCCTGTAGCAAAAATGCATGACCTAGACCATGAAGTCAGGGAGGGCTGCCTGGAGGAAGTTACTTATGAGCCAAAAAATGAAGAATGCGGTGTCAATCAGGAAGCACCAGGGAGAGGGAAGGGCTTCCAGGGAGAGCAGGCAGCCTGAGCAAAGGTCCTGCGACAGGACTGATTGCTCACAGGGCTTGATGAGTGCACGCTGAGTTGCTGAATCAACTATTTTCCACATCTTCACTTGATTTCCTAAGACCATTAGGCCTTTTAAAAACTCCTAATAAAGTAGATTTACGTGCAGAAAGGTGTACAAATCAGAATGAATAGTGTGACGAATTTTCACGAAACGAACAGCTGAGTAACTACTGCACAGATCAAGAAATAGGACATTACCAGGCCCTCAGAAGTCCCTGCTGTGCCCCTTCCCAGCCCTCTCCCTCCCAACCCCCACCAGGGGTAACTTCTGTGCTGACTTCACAATGGTACTTGAGTCTGCCTGCTCTTGAACTTCATGTAAGAATTATAGAGTGTGTGTTTTCAGCTCTGATTTCGTTATGTCTGTGAGATTCACCCATGTTGCATATACATTCCACCCTTTATCTGCCCGTTCTCTGTGGGCTGGCACTGAGGTGCCTTCCAGTTTGGGGCCGTTAAGAATCTCTGGGGGCGCATCATCCGCACTTGGGCTGGGCACAAGCCCAGGAGTAGAATTTCTGGCCGTAGGGGACGCCGTGGTCAGCTTTAGTAAATACAGATTAGGCCATTTAAAAAGCTACAGTGAGTCAGGCCTATGGAAGTTCATAGAAGAAGGATGTGGTGGTCTCAGGGGACAGACAGGGGTTGGGGAGGCTTCCCGCCACCCTTGGTGGGCAGGACGACCCCCCCCCCGTGTAGTCACCCAAATTCGGCCCCGAGGCTGAGCTTCTAATTTCACAGCCATCTTTTGGGAGGAAACAGGCAGGTGTCTTGGAAACAAACTTTCTCTTATAGGCTTTTGCCTGGAAAAACATTATTGTAAGGGACTGGTTTAAAAATTCCGAAAATACCAAAAATGGTGAACGAAAACCCTGCAAACCGTTTAAATTTCAGGTCATTGGAACCACCGCTCTGACGGCACTTTGGGTGTCTACCAGGCACCCCCCCCTGCTGCCTCTCCCTGCCCTCTCTACCCTCCAGGGCACCTCCTGCTTATGCAATTCTCCATGTGACACCCTCCCACCCCTCCCCCGCCCATTTTTCTCTTTTATGACTTGCATTTTCTTCACTGAATCTGTCTCTTCTGGAAATTTTCATTTTTGGCAAACGTGCACAGTTTCTCCCCTAATGTCAGGCTCACACCAGGTGCTGAAGAAATAAAGGACGGATACATGAGAGCGGTGACTGAATCACTGAATGAGCTGGCTTGCGGGAACTTGAACTCAGGCCCTTCTCTCTGGGAGTGTGAGCTCCATTTGCTCCTCTGGACCCCATGGGACTGAGGTAGCTCTGAACTTGGCAAATAGTTCATCCCTGAGTGCCTGTGAATCGGGCACTGTTGGGCGGTGTGTCCCTGCTTGGTTCTGAGCCAGAGGACACGGTGTCAACCAAGGCGTGAATGCCCTATCAATGAGTAACTGGGGCTGTCCTGCTGCGAATTTTTAGGCAGAAGCTGTGAACGCATCATTGACTGAGGCCCTGCAGGCAACCTGAGTCTCCCTCCCTCCAGGAAGGCGGCCAAGGCCAAGTCCTTGGGGACTAGAGGAGCAGGGGGCTGGGGCTGTGGCCCAACAAGGGCTAAACCCCACCTGTCTCTTAGAGAGTTTTCATGAAAGTCACAGTGCGGGAGACCAGTAAAGCCCCGTCAGGTGGGCAGAAGCGGCCCCTGCCATTCATCCTGTGTAGGAAACGAGAAATCAGAAGGCAGTGTCAAGTTCTCATAGCTAGTGCACGTCCTAAAATCCGGGCCCTGGCTCCATCCGGGCATGGATTTTGGGGGTAATACTGAAGAAGAAGCAGGGTGGGAAAGCCCAGCAGAGATGCGGGCTGGTGCCTGACGCCAAGCCCACCCTCACAACTCTGTCTCAGTCACATTCAAACACCGTTCGTAAGGTCCCGGGCACCGAAGTGGGTCAGGACTCTAATCATTTGATAATAACAGCCACACCCACCATTGAGTGCAGCATGGTGTGCAACAGGGCCCATAGGCCAGATCTGGCCCGCCAACTGATTTTATAAATAAAGTTTTATTGGAACACAGCCATACCCGTTTGCTTATACATAGATGCTTTCCCATCGCATCAACAGAGTTAAGGTTGTAAAAGAGGTTGTCTGGCCCTTTGCAGAAAACATTTGCAGATCCCATGGAGCCTTGAGGAAGTTACCCCGCCTCTGAGCCTCAGTTTCCCCACCTGTAAAAGCACCTCCTACACGGGGTTGTTGTGACGTAGGAGAAGAGACAGGAACAGCACCCAGCGCACAGGAAATGCATCCGGTGTGTCAGGGCTTGTGCCTGCAGATTTATTTCATCGTCACAGCAACCCCAGGAGCCCACTACATGTCAAGCCATCCTTGTTTTTTATAGACAAGGAAATCAAAATTCGACAAGCAGGATTGATTGTTCCCCTGGGCACATAATGAGGATTTGAAGCCACCAGGGTGCCCGCCAATTCTGGAATCCTCCTTGGAGGACCCAGGGGAGGAGCTCTGGAGAGACGATAACAGGGAACAGATATAATTCTGTGAAGAGGGGACTTGCAGGGGAATCACAGGTGCTGTAGAACCCCACAAAAGGAGCAGGCACTCCAACCCAGCAGTCAAGGGAGACTTCCTGGGGAGGTGATAATGGAGTTTCCTGCAGGGCAGAGGTGGTCTGAGCACAGGCTTCCACCGCAGAGGGACTTGGACAGTCTGAAAGTTGCCACGTTGTCATCTAGTTGCCTTTAAGTGGGGTCAGACTTTGAGTGGTGCATCTCCGTCCCTCCCCTCACTTCTCCTGCCCTCTCTTCCCATCTCTTCTCTTCCCTCGTTCACACACCACCTGCCACAAGCCGGCTGGGAGCCACAGCCCTGCCAGGCCTTTCCTGTAACTTCCCTGAGGCTGGCACTTTGGCACCATCCTCTGCTAGTCTGCCTGTGTGTCTCATGCCCCCTTGTGTCCATTCTGAGAACTGCAAGGCATCCAGCAGCCCCTCCAGGCGGTGGCACACCCGGGGTTCCCTGGTTCTTAAAACGACTTAAATAGGCTTATCGCACACCTGCTAAACACCAGGCCTGGAAGAAAGGCGACCTGAGTTTCCCGAGGGTCAGACATTCAGCACACACATACTGGAAACATCCTACTAGCGTGGCACTGGCTTTGCCGGGCACAGCTGCATTCATCAGTTCTGTTCCATCCATCCACCTCCTATGCATTTACATATCTGATTTTTTTCAAGTAGGGCCTACCATGCGCCACACTGAGGCACACAATTCTTCAGGCATCCTTGACATCAAGATAGGGCTTGACATGTAGTAGGCTCTCAACAACAACAACAAAAAGCACTGAACGAACGAGTTAAAGAATAAAATGACAACGACAGAAGCAAAGCGTTTGGTAGTCATCCTGTCTCAAAGCTGTTTTGTTGCATCATCTCCCAGTTTCCCTTTGGCCAACCAGTGCTTCCTTGGCCTGGGACCTGTCAAAATTATTCTGAAGTGGAAGATTGGGAGGGAGGGATTTAGATGGAGTTAAAAGCTCACTCTCTGGCCTTTGGTAGTTTATAGACCACACACCTCACTACCTAACCTGATGGTGCTTCTAGGGCCCAGCAGCTGAGATGAAAGTTGTAGTGAGATCCAGCTACCTGCCCACCCAATCTGACCAATCTTTCAGTGGGTGGAGCCATATAACAGAATTTTGGCCAATAGAATGAGAATAGAAACGCTCTTTGCCACTTCAAGCCTGGGCCACGAACATCACCAGCAGCGGTCCTCCACCTCCTTGCCACAGCTGCTGGCGAGATGCAGAAGAAAGAGCAGGTAGCTCAGAGGCCGTAGGGGAAGACCGAGCCGCACGCCGGAGGGGCCTAGGTCCTTGAAAGACTGTGGAGCAGAGCCCGCCATCTCCACCCTGTGGCTGCCAACTGCATCTAGCACGAGCAAGAACTGAACTTGTAAGTCAGCTAAGCCACTAAAATGCTGGCGTTTGTATGTGTTTCCACAGCTAGCATTACTCTGACTGACACACGAGCACCCATTACCTTTGCAGCTGATGGGCTCCGACCTGTTGCCCTCAAAAAACAGCTTCAACTCCGGAGTCTTCTGCATGTCAAATTCCTTCCAAAGTTTCTTCTCAACCGTGACGTCCACTTTGCCAAAGCCGACCCCATTCTTGCATTTGCCCATGATCTCCACGGCTTTGCTCAGCTCCTCGGCTAGATTCCTGGATTGCTTGGAGGATGGATTGTCTGAAAGAGCCAGTATGAAGTGGAATTTTCTAGAGCCTCTGTCAGTCCCACCTCACAAGGAGGAGACTTGGTTTTGCCTGCTCAGCCCCTGGGCCTCTCATGCTCTGTTGCTGGTGGGTAAATTTTCAGAGATGGGACACATAGTTCATGAAAATGACCAGTTTGGGAGACACACATCAGGGTTTTGTTTTGTTTGGTTTTGTTTTAATAGCGAGGGCTTGGCAATGCTGGAAATAATGCACCTTTGAGAAGTTAATCTACACTGTCACTGAACTCCACATTCCTCATGAGTAAAGTGGGGAAAATACCAATTACCTCATGGGGTTGTTGGCATCAAAGGATTTACTTAACAATCCGTTATATAATTCTTATTGTTTCCAAAGAGCTTGGGTTAAGTCATATAATGGGTCAAGTCATTTAATCCTCCCACTACCACTATGGGGTAGGTATCATTATCTTAGTTTTATAGGTGAGGAAACTGATACACAACAAAATGACCTACTTGCTCAAGGCCATACAGCAGTAAGAGGTATAGTCAAGATCTAGACCCACTCCATCAGCTTTCTAATCTCCACTAAGCCCGTTGAACCCTCAGCACAATGCCTGGTATATAATAAGTACTAATAAATCTATTGTTATATAACAACATACTGTTATTATATACTAATGTGTTAAGAATATATAAAATATTCATACAAATTATATATAAATGTAGAGAAATAGATATTATAGATATTATATGAATATTAATATATAATATACATATATAAAAGGTACTATTTTTGTAAAATATCCATGGTCAGAAATTAGAGACAGGGAGAAAGAACGAGAGGGTATGATTGCCATCTGGTGGAAAGTTATAGAGTTACAAACCATACTGGGCCTATTAGGGAGAAAGAACAAGAGGGCACGCGCGCCATCTGGTGGAAATTCGCAGAGTTGCAGGCCACATTGGGCCCGTTAAGGAGAAAGAACGAGAGGGCACGCGCGCCATCTGGTGGAAATTCGCAGAGTTGCAGGCCACATTGGGCCCGTTAAGGAGAAAGAACGAGAGGGCACGCGCGCCATCTGGTGGAAATTCGCAGAGTTGCAGGCCACATTGGGCCCGTTAAGGAGAAAGAACGAGGGCACGCGCGCCATCTGGTGGAAATTCGCAGAGTTGCAGGCCACATTGGGCCCGTTAAGGAGAAAGAACGAGAGGGCACGCGCGCCATCTGGTGGAAATTCGCAGAGTTGCCGGACACATTGGGCCCGTTAAGGAGAAAGAACGAGAGGGCACGCGCGCCATCTGGTGGAGAGTCGCAGAGTTGCAGGCCACATTGGGTCTGTTAAGAAGAAACGAGAGGGCACGTGCGCCATCTGATGGAGAGTCATAGTGTTGCAGGCCACATAAGGTCCGTGAAGGAGAAAGAACGAGAGGGCATGCGCGCCATCTGGTGGAAATTTGTAGAGTTGCAGGCCACATGAGGTCCATTAAGGAGAAAGAGCAAAAGGGTATGAGCGTCTTCTGGTGGAAAGTTGGAGAGTTGCAGGCCACATTGGGTCCGTTAAGGAGACGGAACGAGAGGGCATGAGCGCCATCTGGTGGAAAGTCGTAGAGTTGCAGGCCGTATTGGATCTGTTAAGGAGAAAGAACGAGAGGGTATGAGTGCCATCTGGTGGAAAGTTGTAGAGTTGCAGGCCACTTGGGCCTATTCGGGAGAAAGAATGAGAGAGTATGGGCGCCATCTGGTGGAAAGTTGTACAGTTGCAGGCCACATTGGGTTCCTCTGGCAGCCTTGGAAGTGCATAAAATATGGAGGGGTACTCTCAAGTAAGGAAAGCCAGGAAGGGAAGGGTGGGTTTAGAGAGAGGTTATGATGCTTACTTAGCCCTTCTAAGCCCGCCCCGCTGGCAGTTGTCAATTACACATTAACTCATACTATGAATTAAGATTTGTATGCTAACAGATACTTACTAGACTTGTGATGATCACATCATAAGGTATATTAATCTCAAATCTTTATATTATACACTTGAAACTAGTATATTTAAAAAGAATCCTTGGCTCCTCACTTTGCTAGGCAGTAGGTGAGGAGAAGAGTGGGAGGCTTTTTCTGGAAACAACCTCAGGGAGGTGGCATGTCATGTTGGCAGCAGGCTTCCAGCCCAAGGTCTGGAGGGACTAAAAGGCAGTCGAGTTTGCCTTTCTTCCTCCTGATAACATTGTGAGCCTGTAGGACCCTCCTTTTTCAAATCCCCTTTGTCTGTGTGGAACACTAGGAGAAAGGACAGAGCACATCCATTGCCACTGGCAAGTTCCAAGTTCAACAGAGAGGTCTTAAATGCCCAGTCAATGGACAGAAAGTGGGACTTTCCACTCCCTTGTAGATCAGTGGCCCTCCATTGCCTGCTTTGTCACCATCATTGCCTTCAATAACCCTCATCCATCACCTCCAACAGGCTCTGGCCCGTTGCCAGCTGCTCTGGCCTGCGGGCCTCTACCCTGGCTGCCTTGTGGCAGCCACGCATGACTCGGGGTTGCTGGCTGACCCTGTATCCAAATCTGAGTTTCCAAGGAAAGAAGCTCAGAGCAAGAGAAACATGGAATGATTGTCCGAGTGGTGAGGCTTTTAGGGATTCCACACACAGTCCAGTGCTCCTTAGTGACCAAAACGGAAGTGAAAGAGGCTGCGGCAGCTGGGATGCTGAGAAGTAAGAGCTACATCGAAGGTACCTAATGATGATGGGAACTCATCCATCCATCCATCATCCATCCACCCATCCATCTATCCATCCTTTCATCCAACAAACCTTTTTTTAGCATTTGCCATGTACCAGGCTCTGTTCTAGGTACTGGGAACTTGACAACGAACAGATAAAAATCCTTGCTCTCATTGGAGAAGGTAGAAAGCAAACAAATAAAGAAATAGAGTATATTCTACGTTAACTGCTGAGTACTACGGAGAAGAAAAAAAAAAAAAAGCAGAGCCAGAGACTGGGAGTTTCAGGGGAACTGAGTTTGAGTAGAGAGGCTAGAGGAGGCCTCACCGAGAAAGGGCATTTTAATAAAGACTGAAAGAAGTGAATGTAAGTTGGCCTGGGAAATTGTGTTTTGTTTTGTTTTGTTTTGTTTTGTTTGTGTGTTTGTTTTCCTAGAGGGCACATACTGGGTACTCAATGAGTGTGAATTCCTTAGGTTTTCTCATAAAATGGTTATGGGGATTTATAGCACTTGTGGCCCAGGCTAGATATATTTTTATAACATCTCTGTGCCCCATTTCTATATCTGTACAGTGAGGATATTAACAAATTCTACACCTTAGGATGATCCTACATAATGAGACCAGGTGTGCAGAGCTCCAGCACAGGTGACCAGCTTCAAGCCATCCAACCCAAGTCTGGGCCAATTGTGTGACTCTGTGTGGGTTTGGGGATAAGCAGATGGGCCCCAGAGTCATATTAGAATAGGCTGCATCTTTCTGCCTGCCTGCCTGGTGTGTAGACGTGTTAATGGCTAATGGGTCGATGTTTGCCTGGGTCTTTAGTAGATAACCTTTCACCTACTAGAAGAGAAGCCCCTTTTCCTGAGCAGCCAGCATGAGTCCGAGGAGGGGCCGATGGGTATGGGAGGTGGGAGTGTAGGAACGGAGCTTAGCTCTCAGCTCAGGGACTGAGTGAGCCTTTCTTGAGACTATGGTTCTCAATGTGGGACAATTGGCCATGTCTAGAGACATATTTGGTTGTCACGACTGCAGTGCTGCAGGTGGCTAGCAGGTAGAGGCTGGGGAAGCTGCTGAACACCCTGCGACACACAGGACAGTCCCACGACAAGAACTATCCAACCAAAATGTCAAATTGCCAAGGAGGAGAAATCCTACTTTAGACCAAGCTCCAGATCAGGCATGAAATAGTACTCTGAGAACAACCCTCTCCCCATTCCACAGGGCCATTTACAGTATATGGACGTGCTCATAGGTCATAGGGACTTTGGGAGGGTCATCGGTCTCCTAGATCCTCGGGGGTCCTCCAACAAACTTCTCTGACCATTGCAATGGTCCACAAAGTCCCAAAGGTTCTGTCGTTCAACCTTCTAATCTCATTTCTTACTACTCTTCTCTTCAGCAACTCAGTTTTGGCCACCCTGGCACAGCTCCGCCTCAGGGCCTTTGCACTCGCCGCTCTGCTGCCTAAAATGCTCTCCTCCTTAACTGCACGACTTGCTGTCTTACTGCTCTCAGGTCTTTGCTGAATTGTCACCTTCCGAGAAGGGCCTTCCCTGGCCACCCTGCCTCCACCCACGCCTCGCACTCCTTATCACCTTTCTCTGTTTTCTCCATACAACGTACTATATTTTTTACTTATTTGTCTGTGTCTCTTGAGCCTCCCCTCTTGTTCTTTCTCCCTGTCTCTAATTTCTGACCATGGATATTTTATAAAAACAGTACCTTTTATATATGTACATTATATATTAATATTCATATAATATCTATTTCTATACATTTATATATAATTCGTATGAATATTTTATATATTCTTAATATATTAGCATATAATAACATTATGTTGTTATATAACAATAGATTTATTGGTACTTATTATATACCAGGCATTGCGCTGAGGGTTCAACAGGCTTAGTGGAGATTAGAAAGCTGATGGAGTGGGTCTAGATCTTGACTATACCTCTTACTGCTGTATGGCCTTTATAGGTATCCTCACCTATAAAACTGAGATAATGATACCTACCCCATAGTGGTAGTGGGAGAATTAAATGACTTGATCCATTACATGACTTAATCCAAGCCCTTAGGAAACAGTAAGAATTATGTAACGGATTGTTAAATAAATCCTTTGACACAGACAACCCCATGAGATAATTGGTATTTTCCCCACTTTACTCATGAAGAAAGTGGAGCTCAGTGACAGTGTAGACTAACAGCCCAAAGGTGCATTATTTCCAGCGTTGCCAAGCCCTCGGTATTAAAAAACAAAAACAACAACAAAAAAAACCTGATGTGTGTCTCCCAAATTGGTCAATTTCATGGACCATGTGTCCCATCTCTGAAAATTTACCCACCAGCAACAGAGCATGAGAGGCCCAGGGGCTGAGCAGAAACTGTCACGGGGAAGAGAGCGGCAGCCCACAGAGGCTTCAGCTCTCATTAGCCACCAGGCACTGCGCTAAGCACCCCAGGGTTACACACCGTGATTTAAGCCCCCCGCCCCCATTTCACAGCCAAATAAATAGAGACTCAGAGGGATCACGGTCACTTGCCTAGAGCCGCCTCATCAGTACGTGGTGGGACCTGGCGTTCGAGTGACTGTTGGAGAAGGGGGCACAGGGGCAGGGGCACGGCAGGCGGGAGGAGGGCGGAGGGGAACGGGGTGTGGGCTGCCTGGCCAGAGGCAGAACCTGAGCTGGGACGGGGACCCACTGGGCCCTGGAACCTCAGCCACTGCCCGGGTGGCCTGGCACCCCCTGGAGGTGGACCCTGGGGACGGACGCGGAGCCAGCGCCTTCCCCGAAGCGGCTCTGAGGGCAAGGTCCTGAAATCCAGCGTCCACACCTGCTGTCCGCCCCCTCCCACTCCGCCCCCCAACGCAGGAAGCGGGACAGCCAAGGGTCTGCGGTCCCCACTGTGAGCTGTGGGACCTCGGGCGAATCACTTGGTCTCTCCGAGCCTCCGTTTCCCCAGCTGAGAAACAGGGAGCCGTGGCGTGCCGCCACACGGGGCTCTTGTGAGGCTCACCTGACTTAGCATTGAGCGAGGCACGAAAGGACCGTGCTCGGCACGCAGGAAGGACTCGTCTTGAAAACCCCTTCCTCCCTGTCCTCGGGCCCCGCTCTGTGCCAGCGCCCTCGGGGAAAAGCGGCCCGCCCTCTCTCCAGAAGTCCTGGGGTGCACAGGGCAGCAGCCCAGAGACTAAAACAGCCGCGCGATGCCGACGCTAGAAGTGAACGTCTGAAACCCTTTTCCCGAGAGCTTGCCCGCAGCTGCCGTCACTCCCTGGCCGTGGCTCGTGTTCCCGCAGCCTAACGTGTCTCGCTGAGTCGTCACCACGATTCGTGTGCTCATTGTATTCGCGGCCATTGTCAAGAGGAGAAACCTGGTTTCAGAATAGTAAAGACAGCTGAGGGCAAAGCCTGCCTCCTCGCCTTCGAGCGGGACAGGGGGCCACGTACAACTCAAAACTCAAGCGGCGTCGTAACATCTTGACAACCGTTCGACCTGCCTGGCCCTCCGTGTTCTCCTCTGCAAACGGGGGCCGGCGTTACATCCACATTGTTTCTTTTAAATGCGAATAATACGTGTGCTCCCGTGTTTAGTGATACGTAAAGCTCCCTGGGCCCAGGAGCAAGGACGGAGGCCTTGCCCAGCCGCCGTCACCCAGCCCCGGGAGTGGGGACACTCACAGAAAAGCACCATGAGGAAGCGGGTCTCGTTCAGCATCTGGGCCAGGCCGGCGGGCGTCAGCACCATCAGGTTGCGTTCCTCCGGGATGTGCAGGGGCTGGGGCACACTGACCGTGACGTCCTCGAAGTCGTCCTCTGGCAAGCTCTGGACGGTGGGGACACGCGAGGCCACCAGCAGCGAGAGCACCCAGAGCAGCTTCATGGCCGTCCTGCAGGGCCTGGGGAGGTACGGGAGACTCATCAACATGGGATGGGAGGCCGGCAGTGGCCACGTTACCACTCCCGCCCCCTCCCCCCTTTCCTGCCCACCAGTCCCCGCGTGTGGCCTGAGCTCGGCCAGCCCGCTGTCCCTAACAGTGCCTGCAGCTCAGCGGCAGCAAAGCGTTAACCCCGGGGCCCGTGTAAGCTGTGCGGCGGCCCTGCGGAAGCAGCTAGAAGCCGAATGGCATGCCGGCCACTGAGCCCGCAGACACCAGGTGAGACTCTTACAGGGATGAGCTGCTCTGCGGCATTCTAGGGCGGGCCTCTGCATCTCAGAGCTGTCTGGTCCGACCCCTCCTCACGGCCTCTGCGTCATGCTCTGCCAGCTCCTGCTTGAATGCCCCTCATGGCGGGACGCTCACTTGGTTTTTGAACACGTGTTCCCCTTGAGTATGAATCTGAATTTTCAGAGCCCCGACTAGAATACATACTTGTAAAAATTGGACACGGCACAGTAAAAATAGGTGAAGTAGAAAATGAAAGTTTCTCTCACAATCCGCCTCTGAGGTGGGACTGAATCCTTACGGGTGCTGAAAACTCCTCTGTCAATGTTTAAACAGAAAGGGACTCAGGTATGCGTAGGGTTTGGTGTTCTGATTTTCTTAATAACACAAAATGGATCTTAGCTACCTTTCCATAGAAGTACATATTAGATCTATAATACGGTTTCCTTTCTTTTCCCTCCGGGAGGGTCTCAGGTAAGAAAACGTGTAAGCGATATATTCCAGTCACCCTTCAGATCAAACATATCAGGATTTTAACTTCTTTGTTGACTGCTGTCTTCCTAGTACCTGGCATTTCTGGTAGCAAAGGGAAAGTGGCCTGAGTGAATGAATGAATGAATGAATGAATATTTGATATTTACCTAGGGAATACTATTTGGTAAACGATCTGAGGATTTTTTTTTTAAATAGACCTATTGCAATTTTTTGGTCCAGCAAATAGAAAATTGGGACTCATTCTTGGTAATAATTTTGTCAGTACTTATGGCACGACAGACTTGTCAAGTGCCAGGCACTGTTCTAGTGCTTTCTATGCCATCGCCTCTCTTATAACGAGCTTATGAGGTAGGTAGAGTATTATTATAATCCCTAGTTAGTATAATACAAGGCACAGAGAGGTTAAGTAATTTGCCCGAGGTCACACAGCTAATAGGTAGCAGGCTCAGGATTTTCACCTGGGCAGTTAGCTACAGAATCAGTGGTATTCTGAGACATTAACTGAGGTTTCCACCCCCTACCCGGGAAGGGAGGGCTGAGGCTGGGGCAACAGAGCATGGAATCCAAAATAGGTCTTTGAAACATGCCCGGGGCCAGGCCCTTGCAATCCAGGGCTTGCGTGGAAAGAAAGGGCTTTTTGGAAAGAAAGGGTTTGAATACCCAGTGGCTCATGCTGTAGACTCTGAGTTTGGAAGAATGTGTGTTGACAGAGGAAACAGTTACCTCCCTCAAAAGAGAGAAAAGCCCACCCCCTGGCCCCCACCATGGGAAGGAGAGTGGCTAGAGCTTTGATGCCTCTGGGGTCCAGAGAAAGGGGTTTTTTGGGGACCCTGGACTCAGTTCCAACTTGCGTGTGTGCCTGCATGTGCGTGCATGTGCCTGCATGTGCGTGCATGTGTGTGCACGTGTGTGCATGTGTGTGCGTGTGTGCGTATGTATGTGAATGTGTGTGAGTCTGTGTCTAGGCTTCCCCACACCAACAAGCCATTCTCCAACACCAGCAGGGTGTCCAAGAACTCAACTCAGTTCTGACACTGTCGACTGGGAGACGGCGTCAGATCCCACGGGTTAAGGGCTCTGTCCCACGAGACTGTCCCCCGCTTTGGACGTCAATCACAAGTCCAGGTTGTCACCGGTGCCTCCGACCAACGGGCTGTAAATCAGAGGTTCCCACGACACCCTTCTCGGGTTTGGTTAGTTTTCCAGATCGGTTCATAGACCGCAGGAAGCCTGTTCGCTCACTAAGTCACCGGTTCGTTACAGAGGATGTTAAGCGGGGCACATGACCAGCCAGGTGAAGAGTGCGTGGAGCTTCTGTCCCGTGGAGTTAGGAAGGGGTCTGGATTCCCAGCCCGCAAGCTCTTTGAACCCGTCTTTTTGGGTTTTTATGAGGCGTCATTACCAGGTTAATTAACTCATTGACCATTGGTGGTGGAATCAACCTCCAGCCCCTCTCCCCTCCCGGAAATCAGGGGGTGGGACTGACCGTTCCAACCCTCTACTCACGGTTGGTTCCCCTGGCAACCAGCCCCCATCCTTTCCTGTTTTCCAAAAGTCACCTCACTAACATGAATGCAGTTGCGGTGAAAAGGGGCTTGTAGTGAATCCCAAGACACCTGTTTCACCTCTAAGACTCTGAAGCATTTTCAGGAACTGAGGACCAGAGACCAGAGGTCAGGACGAAAGATGCTCCCATTGTTTTTATCACAGGGTTTTGGGGAGCCGTGAGCCAGGAACTGGGGATGAAGACCAGGTGTGTCTGAGGAATATACGTATCTGGTCATCTGAATGACAAAGAGCTATATTTCTTATAAATCAGAGTATCGCAGGGGCCCTCACCTCTGCCTCTTGTCTTCGCTGAAACCCTAGCCCCGTCTCCTTGCTGACCGCTGCAGACCCAGTCCTCAGTACCACGCCTGCAGTACCCGGTACAAGGTCAGGGGCGGGCGGGGAGTCAGGGGAGCTTTTTTCTTTAAGCTCCCA
The DNA here is from genome assembly GCA_003508835.1 of Eonycteris spelaea. Lineage (NCBI taxonomy): Eukaryota > Metazoa > Chordata > Mammalia > Chiroptera > Pteropodidae > Eonycteris > Eonycteris spelaea. The sequence goes on along the minus strand of PUFA01000924.1, from coordinate 20,939 downwards.
GGGGATCCTGATGCGTAGCCATCTATGCTGAAGTCCACACCTGAGTGCATAACCACCTGGGCCATCGGCATCAGTCAGAATTGCCATTTTCACTCACGCTCTTACCTGCAGGAAGCCTGGTCACTGTCGGGCCTGCTGGGGCCAAGCCCGGGCCAGGCAGTGAGCTCCGCGGCCTAGGAGGGGGGACGTCGCGGTCCACAGGACAGGCTCCTGGCTCCCCTTTGTGAGCAGAGCACGGCCCGCAGGGAGTGGGGTGCTCTGAGGATATATAGAGGCAGCAACGACACGCCGAGGCCACGGCAGCCTCGGCAGCAACGTTCTGAGTTCTAGGGTTCTGGAGACCGGCGGGCCCTGGAGAAGAATGGGCCATTGTTGAGTAAGAGGGGGCCCTGCCCTGCCCTTGCTGAGAGGGGCTTGGCTGTGGGCAAAGAGGGGCTAGAGGTCGCATAGCGGGCCAGAAGCAAAGCACATTTGTGGGGTGCTAAGTGAGGCAGAGAAGGTTCCTGAACCCCGTGCCTAGAGGTGGGGGTCTGAATCCCAGCTCTGACCCGAAGCAGCATGTGGCCTTGGGCTTGCGATCGGGGGTTTCTGAGGCTCGGTTCCCTCTCTTGTAGAAAGACATGCAAATCCCAGGGGTGTCGTGAGGGGTAGACCAGAGGCTGCCTCAACGCCCTGGCTTCACCTCCTGGCGCCAGCCACACCGCTAGAGTACCCAGGGCCCTTGCGGTTTCCTCTGCTGAGCACCTCCCCACCCAGGTGTGCTCGGTTCGGATCTCAGCTCCTTCAAGTTTTCAAATGTCGCCTTCTTAGCCAGGCCTTTCCTGGGCACTTGTTTAAAACTGTAACTGTCCCCCACCCCTGGGCACTCACCATTCTCTTTCTAGGGTCTATTTTTCCCTTGTGACTCTGATTTCCATATAATTTACTTTGCCAAAGCAGTACCAGGTGCTCCGCAATGTTTGTTGAATGAATAAATGAAAGGTAGTTGTGATCAGCAGCTTCCTCATCATCGTCAGAGTTTGCAGCCTCCAGTTAGTGCTGCCCCAGTCAGATTGCGTGAAGCACAGGCCACCAGCCTGCCTGCCCCGCCGAAGACAGAGAGTGTGACTTCAGATCTGGCTGGACGTTTGGAGATGAGTGTGGTCACTTGGACGCAGTCAGAGGAAGCGAGCTTCGAGGGCCAAGGAATGATTCCCTGTGGCCAAGCTTGCCAGGAGGGAGAGGGGCTGCCCACGTGGCCGGAAGCGAGCAAAAGGCGGCGAGGGACGAGCACGCAGTGCGATGCTGAGGTCCTGCAAAGACATCCCACCGGGGGCTTTGCGCCGATTCTGAGGATAAAGAAGATAGATGCTCCCAAGAGTCACTGAGCCTGGCGTTTCTACAGGTCCTGGAGGCTGAGAGCTTGTTCCAGGCTTGGTTTGATTCTGGAAAGAAAGGAAAAAAGAAAAAACAAAAACCTTGCATCTAGAGGTGCAGAGGTCGGTTTCCTCCTATCCGTGGGAAGTCGCAGCCCGTCGGGTGATCTGAGATGCTCACTCAGCGTGCGCCATCGTGGACCACTCATCGACTCAGCAGACATTTATTCAGCTCTCGCAACGTGGCAGGCTGCCGGCAGTGCTGGGAACACGGTGGTGGTGCCAAACGTGCATCTCCTAGTGCATGTGTGTGGCGGGCGAGGCGACAGACGACAAAGTGAACAAACAAAAAATACGTAGTGGGAAGGACGTGCGGCGATGGATGTGTTAATTGGCTTGATTGCGGTCATCATTTCACAATGCACATGTACATCAAATCATCGCCTCGTGCACCTTAAATATATACACTTTTATCTGTCAATCAGACCCTGATAAAGCCAGGAAAGATAAAAAATACATTTAAAAATACATACTGAAGGTTAGATAGTGACGAAAGCTGGAGAAGCAAATCAAGCAGAGAACAGAGACTGGAAGGGCAGGTGCGAGCGGGCGCCAGGTGTGGTTCGGGACTGAGGGCTCTATGAGCTGAGCACCGCCAATGGGGAGGCAGGGAACCACGTGCAAGGGGTGCTCCACTGAGAAGCCAGCAAGCACAGAGCACCGAGGCACCAGGCAGCGCAGGCTGGGGCCGGCTCGCAGGGGTGCGTGAGGGATCCTTCATAGTTAGGAACCCTGCAAGCTGGTGGCTGAAACGTCGGTAGCTTGGGAAACCGGCCGCGGTGGAAATATTTAAACACAGACCTTGGCAAACACCTCAATCAAGATGTTTTTGCTGGTGTTCTCAAAACTGGTTTACCAGCAGCCCCCCGCCCCCCAAGCCAGGAGGGAGGGAGGGAAGGAGGCAGAGGGCCCCGGGGAGCTTCTCATGCAATTGTTTTGTGGTTGCTGTTTGTTGTTGTGCCAGAAGCACAACCCTAGAACATCATCGCCCCTCAGAGACCCCTGGCCCATTTGCAGTCAACTCCTATTCATACCCCCAGCCTCAGGTAACCACTAACCTACTTCCTGCCTCTTTCCTGGAGGGTTTGGAGCATAAAAGGAGGTGGTTTGACTTATATTGTCACTACTGCATCCTTTCTGTTAAAACATAATAAAGTTTCTGTTCTATTTTCAGTTTTAGCTTGTGACTTGAATTTTCAGGGCAAACGTCCCCCAGGTCCAGGATGCTCTCCACACACTAGAGTTGGATTTTAATCCCGCTCCCCCATCCCCACCCCGACTGTGACCTGAGGGAAAGGCTTGGCAGGGCCATCTCACTGGATCCAAGCATGCGGAACAATTGAAGCCATGTCCTCTGCTGGTTTGGATTCTACTGTGACGTGGCTGAGTTTGGGATCAAAGTTCCATGGGGGAGGCTGAGTCAACATATTGTTTGTTCTCACCACTGTCCCTAGGAGCTGCAGGTTTGCAGACATTAAGACTTGCATTCCGCTGAAGTGGCCTAGAAGTCATCTGCATTTCCTGGGCTCCTGACGGAGGTATGCGGTACTGTGCGTGGAGAGAAATCCTTCAGTGACAGGTGTCAGCTGATTAAGCCAGAAGAAAGCGTGGCAGGAAGCGGCCCGGGCATTCTAATTATTGGCTGACAAGGGGCCCTAAAATCTAGGGGTGGGGGGCAGAGGAAAGCTAGGGCAGATGTCAGGAGAGGTGAGAAGTAGGAAAAGGGTCAGTTAAGGTCAGGGACGGGAGTCTAGGCTGGTGCCATACGGTGGCCATGGCAACGGCTGAGGCCTAAGCCGCTCTGGGACGTGAGACCTGAAAGTCATAGCCCTTCCAATCCTCACTTTTTTTACATCTGTGAAATGGAGAAAGTAGCATCGACATCACAGAGTTGTTCTAAGGATTTAAGGGAATAACGTTTATAAAGCACTTTTTAAATGCCTGGCCCACAGTGAGCCTCCAGCAGGTGGCAGTTATGGCTTTTCCTGTGACATTATTGTAGGTTATTGCCTTAGACTGTTTGGGCCGCTATGCTAACAACAACAACAACAACAACAAACCATATCCGGTGGTTGCAGCATTATTTTTCACTGTTCTAGAGGCTGGGAGACCCAAGATTGGGCGCCGTGAGCAGATTTGGTGTCTGATCGATACAGGACACGACAAATGTCCCCGAGGTGGTGGTGGGTGGAGGGGGGAGACTAAACTCCGCACCATTGGTGGACAGTGTGGAAAGAATTCAACACTCACGCCCGAGTGAGAGGCAAAAGGCAAGTTTATTGGAAAAGGGTGACGCCCCGCAGACGGGGCGCGGGCTCCTCTCAGAGGCAGAGACTGGGGCACCGAGCGGAACAGTGACAGTGGAAAGAGACGACGACAGTGAGAGAGACCGAGTAAGGCACTGCGGGACGCTGCGTGTTCGGGGACTTCAGTTGATGTGTCATTCTTTAGTTCCCATTCCCTGGGACAGGGACATACAGTGAGGAGGGGGAGGGTATGCAGCGTGAAAAGGTCAGAATGTGTAGAGTGAGAGGCCTGCGGGCGGTTCCCAGCCTTCAATCCCCAGGTTCCCCTCTGTTTTAGCCTGAGGGAGTGACTTTTGGTCCCTGTTTGGAATGGGCTGTCAGCATCTGAGCTGACATCTCCCTCTGTTCTGCAGGTGTCCTGTGGCCTGGCTGCCAGGGCTGATCAGCCCATGGCAGTCTCTAATTGCAGTTGGATTAACATTTCAACTCACGCCTCCTCCCTACATGACCACACTTCTCAAAGGTTACCGTGCCACCTTCTGGGTTCCTGTTCAGTGCTGAGTCGTGGGGCCCAGGGTGCCCCCGAGGTAGCTGTTCCAGGCCACTTGTAGCTGTTAAGCACTTGAAATGTGTCTCCTCCAAACTGAGATGTGCTGGGAAGTAGAAAATACATCTTGGTTTTCGGGACTTAGTACAAAAAAAAAAAAAAAGGATAAAAAATATCCCCAAAATAACTTATTTTTATATCGATTACACGTTGAAATTATGGGATATAGCTGGCTACATAAAATGTTTTTTTATCACTAATTTCACCTGTTTCTTTTTACTGTTTTGAATGAAGCCACTAGAAAACCGTAGACTGCGCAGGGCGCCCGTTCATGTGTTTATTGGACCGCTCTGCCCTGGACTTTTCCTCGGCTTTGTCAGGCCAGTTTGAGAATCAGCAAAGGCTTCTCGAGAGACTCCCTCTGAAGGACTGGGCCTCAGGAGGTGGGTCCTGAGGTACCGACCTCGGACCCAGAGATCCACAGGCAGGGAGTGAGAGGTGGAGAGATGGACTAGGGGCTCAGGGGAGGAATGACCAAGACCACGGAGTGGAACTAAGACCAAGGCCTGGGACAAGTCGCCATGTACCCCGGGCACCATCAGGGCCGGCCTCGGCTTCTCCCTAAATCCCAGAATTCAGGACAGTGCCCTCTCTCCTCTCGTTGGTGACAGGCGGGAGGCGATAGAATGAGGCCGTGGCTGAGACGCCTGGCCGTCCCCGTGCTGCGGGGCGCCCGAGGATGCGGCAGGCCTCACGGGCAGCCACCGCCCCTCCCTCCCCCTCAGGAGTTTGTGGCCAGCTGGGAAGCCATCAGCCTGGGGAAAAAGCCTGTGCCTGAGAACTTCAACTTTGCCCACGACGTGCTGGACGTGTGGCGTCAGCTGGAAAAGGTGAGGTCCGCCACGTCCTAGCGTCCCTTTCGCGCGTCAGACGCTGCCCTTGGGAAACCCAGCGACACTCAGTCGACGAGTCATGTCGGGGTGGGCTCTCCGACCCGGGAATTTTTTGAGTCCTAAAACGTCTACTGCTGACATTTAAGCCTCATGACCTAGCGTGTGCACCTTAGACGCCCCGCCCCTGCCACCTCTCTCTCTGTCACGTATTTCCCTTTTAAATAAGGGAAGAGCAGGGCTCGAGCTCAAAGTTTCTCACCGGTCACAGCAGGTACATAGAACAGAACAAGATGAGCTCGATTTCTTTGTGCGTCTCCATGCAGCTCTTCTGTTCTTCCTTCTTTTCTTTATTGTGCCCTCCCTTATGTCCTTTGTGCATCTCTCTCTCTCTCTCTCTCTCTCTGTTTTGTAGTCATCTTCTATTTATGTTGATAGTGCTAACTTTTTATTTATAGTAGGGAGACATAAACTTTAATTTTTTAAAAATTATTTATGCTATTTTCAAAAAAAAGCAGTTGTTTAAAGAAACATTATGAGGTAAGTGGTACTGTTAGCAGACGCGGAAAATTTATGAAGGCGCCGTGAGAGCGGCTGCAATGAGCAGGCTCGGCGGTCAGATGAGCATTGTTCATCCGCTCGAGGTGTGACCTTGGGCACAGGTTCTAAGCTCTTCGGAGCTCAGTTTCCTCGCTGTGACATGAGAGTCAGACCGTCTGCCACCCGGAGTTGTTGAGCATTAAATGAGAAGTGTCTGTAAGAGCTGGAGCCAGCACGCTCCCTTCCCGTCTACAAAGACTAAGCTCTTTCTTCCCACACCGGCAGCATCCTTAGGAGCCTTCTCACGATAAACACAAAAAGGGTGAAGTCAGCGGCAAAAATCGTGGAATAGGGGCTTTCAAAAATTATCTCCTTCATAAAAGCAACACCACTACTAAAAACTTAGAAAAATTGTTAGTATCAACTTTTGCAGGGCTCTAGAAACTCATCAGAGCCTGGAGTCACATAGGGAGTTTTTATTAAAAATCACTTGTTAAGGATTTGGACTCATCTTTAAGAAAACCTCCTGACAAAGCAACCTAAATGCCCATCCACAGATGATTGGATAAAGAATATTACTCAGCCATTAAATAAAAAGTGAAATCCTACCTTTTGTAATGATACGGATGGACTTAGAGGTTAATATGCTGAGTGAAATAAGTCAGAGAAAGACAAATACCATATGATTTCACTTACACGCAGAATCTAAGGAACAAAAAGAACAGACTAATCAAAAGCACACTCACAAATACATTGGACGATTTGGTGATTGACAGAGGGGAGGGGGTTGGGGGGCTGGGAGGATGGGGTGAAGGGTTAAAGAAGTACAAATTACTAGATGATAGATGGTCACAGGGATGGGGAGCACAGCATAGGGAATGCAGTCAGCAGTAATATATAGGCTAGGTGGAAAACCAGAGGAGAGAAGGAGCAATTAGGGAGATCGTTTTATAAACTATATAAATATCTAACCAATGTTCTGTATACTTGAAACTAAGTAAAATTTTTAAAACATTTTTTAAAGAATAAAAAAGAAAATCCCCTGATACTTTGCCTCAGTATGCAAAAAAAAAATCATATTTTTATGACTGTTTTGACAAAAATTTAAAACATATTTGTTGCAGTTCAACCTTCAGGATCCAAGGACTCCCAGAAAATATTAGCTTCTACATTATACCTGCCTTTTATAAAGGAATAGTATGGATAAGTTGAACTGCACATTTTTTTCAAATTTGATTACCATTAAAGCAGAAATTATAAGATTGCCAAAAAAAAGAACAATGACAATATGTCTCAAATTGATCTACATGCTCAATGTAATCTTTATCAAAATCCCAGTACACTTCTTTGCAGAAATAGACAAGCCTGTCCCAAAATTCATATGGAAATGCAAGGGACCCATAATAACCAAAACGCTCTTGAAAAAGAAACACCAAATTGGAGGAATCTCACTTTCCCGTTACAAACTACTACTGAGTTACAGTAACCAAGACTGTGTTTAAAAAAAAAAAAAAAAAGAACAGCATAGCACTGATGTAAGGATAGACATGAATGAATGAGATAAAATTAAGAGTCCAGAAAAAACCAACAACAACCATAAATCTATGATCAATCAATTTTCAACAAACATTTTAAGAAAATTCTATGGGGCAAGAATTGTCTTTCCAACTAATGGTGCTGGCACAACTGGAGCATCACATATAAAAGGATGAAGCTGGTCCCCACCTCACACCACACATAAAAATTAACTCAAAAATGGATCAGAGACTGAAGTGAAGGAGCAAAAATCATAAAATTCTCGGGAGAAAACATAGGCATCTATCCTGGTTTAGGCGACAGCTTCTAAAGCACAAGCAACAAAATTTTTTAAAAAATAGAGAAATTGGACTTCATGAAAATGAATAGCATTTGTATATGAAAGTAGAAGACAGCCCACTGAAAGGGAGAAAAATATTTGCATGTCACATATCTGCTAAGGCTCTAGTACCTACAGATTTATAAAGAACTCAAACTCAACCGTAAAAAGACAAATAACCCAAATTAGAATGTGGGCCAAGGATCTGAAAAAAACGTTCCTCTAAAGAATATAAACAAATGGCCAGTTAGTGCACGGGAAGATGTTTGACAACTTCATTCATTAGGGAAAGGCAGTCCTAACCACAGTGAGGTACCGCTTCACACAGAGCAGTATGACGAAAAACAAAAACAGACAGAAAAGTACAGTAACAAGTGTAAGCAATGATGTAGGGAAATTGGAACCTTCTACAGTGCTGGTGGGAATATAAAATGGTGCAGGCGCCTGGAAAATAGTTCAGCAATTCCTCAAAAATTTAGACCTACACTTATATGACCCTGCTGTTCCACTTCTACGTGTATGTCCGAGAGAACAGAAAACGTTTGTCCACGCAAAAATGTGTACGCAAGCATTCATAGCAACAACATTCATAAAAAGCAAAATGGGGAAACAACCCAAACGTCCATCAACTGACGAATGGGTGAAGGAAAGGTGATATATCCATACAATGGAATAGTATTCAGTCGTGAAAAATGAACTTAGCACTCATCTGTGCTACCAAATAGATAAATCTTGAAAACATCACGTTGGGTGAAAGAAACCAGACACGAAAGGTCACGTTAGTGTATCATTCCACTTGTGTGAAATATGCAGACTAGGCAGATCAGTAGGGACAGAGAGCAGATTACTGATTGCCAGGAGCTGGGTGGGGAGAGATTAGGGAGTGACTGCTAATCTGCAGGCACTGCTTGTTGGGATGATAAAAGCGTTCCGGAATTAGATAGTGGCGATGGCTGCCTGCGGCTCGTGAACATTAAACCGTGTACTTTTGTTGTGGCCGCCAGCCCCCGAAAGACACACGGACCACCGGAACTCAGTGAGTTATGGGAAACACACTCTTTATTCAGCCAGCTGGGTCTGCCAGGGGTACGCAGACCCCAAATTAAGCAGCCCCGAAATGCAGAGGTACAGGGTTTTGAAGCCCCAAATCCCATTCTTCGTTCTGTCTAAACTCAAAGGTCTGTTTTTCTTCTATTCATTACCTGTCAACCCACAGGTCGGGTGTGCAAGCAGGAGGTACAGGAGCAGAAAGCTGATTGTTAGAATGTTATGTTCCTGTGAGTGATCGCCTGTGTTCCCATGGCGATAGCCAAGCAGTAATTTTGCAGCCAGCACACATTGAAATGGTGAATTTTATAGCATGGGAATCATATCCTACAGACGGGAGGGAAGAGAACAGTGTGAATCGTAGGCTACCTTTTGCATTACAAGGGTGGATGGGAAAAAGCATATCCTTACTGTCTGCCTAAAGAAGCACTGGAAAATATGGAGGAAGCTGATATTATTGGTTCCTCGTTGAGAAGAGTGGGCACAAGGATGAAAACGAGACTTCTCCATGCAAATCTTTTCATATGGTCTTGATTTTTGAACCCCGTGTCCATAATCACTATCATTAAAAGTAAAATCAAGCTAAAAACGACAAGTTTGACAACTTCATTCATTAGGGAAAAGCGGGGGCGGGAGCTGCGGCTGTGCCAAAACACTGCAGGAGTGTGGACACGGGGGTGAGCGAGACGCGGGTGTGAGCGAGACGCGGGATCTGCGAAAGGAGCTCAGGCTCCTTCGTGTGACTCGTTTAGCCCGTTTTGAGCCTCAGTTGCCTTATCTGCGAAGGGTTGCGATGATAACGCCTACCCTGCGAGGCCACAGTGGGGGTTGGAGATGCCTCATGCTGAGGGTTTATTAAAACAGTGGTCAGGATTGTAACGGACATCGCTGTGGCCCTGACTGTTCTGACCACTAGTAACCGCCTAGCATTTTCTAATTTTCAGGGAGGCATCCGCGGTGCACAGCTGCGTGAGGACCAAGAGCCAGGACCTGCAGGCCCTCTACTTCACAAGTGGCACTAGTGGGCCCGCCAAGATGGTGGAGCACTCCCAGGCCAGCTACGGACTGGGCTTTGTGGCCTCTGGAAGGCACTGGGGGACACTGAGTCCTAGGCACAGGAAGTACGTGCGAGCTGGCGGGGTGGAGGGACGCATGGGGAGAAACACGGCGGGAGCTGAGGTCACAGAGGAGGAGGGGCCAAATCAGGTTGGATCTGCACGCTCGGGGTCTTGACTCTGAGGGCGAGAAGCCATCTGAGGTGCTTCTAGAAATCGCGGTGATATACGTAACAAAATTTACCATCGTAACCGTTTTTAAGTGGATAGTTCAGGGTCACTAAATATATTCACACGTTGTGTAATCGTTCCCACCGTCCATCTTCAAATCTGCAGCTCTGTCCCTATCACACAATAACTCCCATTCCTTCCTCCCCGCCAGGCCCCGCGCAGAAAGTGTTTGCTGACTGCAAACCCCACACAAGCTGTCTCAGAAAGACCCAGCACCCTGCCCCCCAAAAGTGGTCTACATTTTACCCCAGTCCTGCCCTTCCGAAACCATGCCTAGCCTCCTTCCTAGTCGGGAAAACCTGGGCGCGAGGAGCCCTGAGGAATTTGCTGAGTTCCTCTCTGCAAAACGTTTGCATCTTAAGAGAAGCCTGTGGGTTCCTCGTGGTATCATTTCAGGTCTGGGGAGTAGTTTGGGAAATAGGGGGGAGTCTGACACCATGCCACAAAAGCCAGTGCTCCCAAGAGTTGACCAGAAAGGCAGGCAACATTGGGGGGAAATGCTGGTGTTCATTTTGCTGGCTGAGCCCAAGGAACTGGTCGACCTGGCAAATACCAGCTCTTATTCACAAGGCCAGGTTAAGGGGCGGAGAGCGATTATCCCAGGAAGCCTGATTGTTTTTGTTCCTGCTGTTGTTTTTGTTTCTGGCAGGTGGTAAAGGCATTTATAGTTCTTTCTCCAGCTTACACCTCTCATGACCCAGAGGAACTAACCCGGGAGCTCCAGGAGTATGTGAAAAAGGTGACGGCTCCATACAAGTACCCCAGGAAGGTAAATGCCTGGGGTCCGAGGACATGATTAGCTGGGAAATCAAGTGGGCGCACCCCACCTGGGCTCCACGCAGGCCCAGGGAGGTGAGGACACAAGTAACCCGACCTGCTGCTTCACGCTTCTCTCCCTGTTTCTTCACCGGGGCCACCCCAAAGCACACTAAGTTGCCACACTAAGAGGTGACTATGGAGCAGATCTCATCAGCAGGATCATGTGCTCCAGGCCCTGCCCATTTTGATTGTTGCTTTTGGAGAAAACCAGGAATCGTGGAGGCCTTCCGATGACCTGACGGCCCCATGGAGACAAAAGTCCTTCTGGGAATGATGGTTTCAACATGTTTTTGTTTTTACTTTATGGTCCCGAGGTGGCCTTTGTTTCAGAATGGCCCAAGACGGTTTCTGGAAAGATCCAAAGGGAAAAAATTAGAATGCAAGAGTGCGGAGACGAGATGCCACCCCGCAAAGGCCCTGCAGGGCTCCCAAGGGCCTAGGAGGCATTGGTGGGCTCAGCGGCCAGACCCCACTTGGAGTATCATCCCACCTACCCGACTGACATCTAAGCCTCTCAGTGTCCAAATGGGCGTCTCTAGAATCACTGATGACCGTGGAGGAAAGCGGAAGCACGTCACTGACCCAGAGGGTGGGCCACTACCCAACTAGCGGATGTTTGATGGCTCACCTTCCACTCTGTCTGGAGACATCTTTGGCAGGTGCCTGCTGGCCTTACTCCCTGAGAGCTTTCACCTGGGCCTCCGAAGGACAGGCCACTGCAGGACATTTGTGATTTCATGCCTTGACCTTGGGAGTGCAACCACTTGACCCCTTTGATAAAGCCATTTGATAAATCATATTCAGGGCCATCAAAAATCCGTCAGACCCTCTAGCTTAGAAATTCCATCTTTGGAAATCAGTATAAAAGGAAGGACTCAAAAGATATTACTGTGGTGTCATTTAAAACCATGAAAAAAATCAATGTCCAAAATAGAGCCATAATTAACGAAATTGTAGTAAATGAACTCAATGACATGCCTGCAACCACTAAAATTAGGCCTTGGGAGAAACCTGGACTAAATGAATTTTACATCAGAATAAAAATAATATACACACATGTAAAACTGCAGCTTTGAAAGATAAAGGAAAAATGATGGATTAAAAAAAAAAAACTGGAAGAAAGACACTAAAATGCTAATAGTGATTTTCTGGGTATTAAAAAGAACGGGTGAGGAGATAGATTTTTTCCTTTCTCCTACATTTCTCTGTTTTCCAAATTGTCTCAGTGAGCGTCTACAACTATCTTATTGAAAAATAAACTATTTGAAAGAAACAATTCCCCAAACCACACTCTGCCTTACGTCCAGTTCTTCTCCCTCATAGCACCCCGTTCTCTCCAAACGCTCGCGTGTTCACCTTGCATCTAGGAGGACACAGCACCCGAAGCCAGGTCTGCGGCCCAGAAGTGGACAGGGATGACTCTGGGTAGCTGAGACTGGCTGTTGAGGAGGAGAAGCAGATGGAGAGGCAAAGTGACCTCAGCACCGGGCCCTGGGGACACAGTGATAAGCAAAGCCAACTGGGCTGCTTGAGCGGCCGTAACAAAGCAACACACTCTGCGGCTGTCACAGGGTTGGTTTCTCCTGAGGACCCTCTGGCTTGTGGATGGCCATCGTCTCCCTGTGTCCTCACATGGCCTCTCTCTCTGTGTATGTCTGTGTCCTACTCTCCTCTTCTTAAAAGGACACCGGTTGTACTGGGCCGGGCCCCCACCCTCAGGCCCCATCCCCAGATACAGCCATGTTCTACGGTGCTGGGGACGTCTGCATATAAATTTTGGGAGGACACGATTCAGTCCATGACACTACCCTAGTGGAAGTTACAGTCGAGTGGGGAAGGTTTTTATGATTATGATTATGATTATGATTATTATTATTATTATCCATCAAAGAATTACTGCACAGATACTGTGATAAACCCCACGACGGAAAGAGTGCAGTCAACACATGGGCGGCGGGGAGGTCCCCGGGGAGCTGGGAGTGAAGGGAACGGGGGGGGGTCAACTAAGCGAAGCGTTTGGGGCAAAGGACATCACGCGTGCAAAGGCCCAGAGGGGACAAAGAGCGCTTCGTGTTTCCGAGAACAGCTCACACTCAGCACCAGCTGCGCGCAGGTGTCCCGTCGAACGCTGTCACTCAGCCACCCTGTGGAGCCGGCACTGCTGATATCCGCATTTGGAAGATGGAAGCAAGTGATAGGATTCAGACCCAGGCGGTCTGGCTCCGGCACCCACACGTGCTTCCCCCTTCACGGCTGATTCTGGGTGGTTCGGTTCAGGAATTTTGTCCTTTTCCACTGAAGGCTCGTGGCACGAGCCTGAAAGTTTCCCTAGCCCTTAAGGAGAAGAAGAAAAAAAACTTGTCAGAGGGATTGACTTGTTTTTTATGTCTTTTGTCCTTGTGGCATTACTGAGCTGGGCAGATTTTCTTCATTTTAAGGGTGGAAATCCAGAGGGTGTTGGTGACTTGCCCCAGGCCCAACAGATGGGTGTGCCAGGGGCAAGGGAGGCCTGCAGGTCAGACTCTACATCCTCAGCGCTGGGGGCTGAGGCTTCGAGTCACCCGCCAGGCCTGCTGGAAAGAATCCCTAATGGGTCCCAAAGTGCCAGTTCCCAGAAAGCTGGGGGCTTGGGTGGAGATGACCCCTGGGAGGAGTGGCACCTGCCATCACAGTGTCATTGTGCTTACACTTCTTCCTTCTCTGCCTTCAGTGCCTGGTCTGCAGAGCAGGTGTTCTGAGGACAACCTCCCACTCCTCACCCGCTTCTTGGCCGTGATCAGGGCTCCCTGCCCCAGGGAGTGTGTGGACTTGCGTCAGCACAGTCAAGGGTTGCTACATCATTGCGTTGAAATTGGGTTCCTGGTACCGGGTGCTAAGTGATTTGCCAAATCCTCTAATCAGTATGGGAATCTTCACTTAGCAAATGAAAGACAGACGCTCCTGCATAGCAGCCCCCCCTGGGGAGTTGGAAGACCCTTCTGACACAGCCCCACTCCAGTCCGGTTTCTTCCTCCCCCTGCCCCTCCCCTCCCCGCTCCCTCCTTAACTGAAACTTTGCCTCTTCTTGGCTGGGGGAGGGCTCAGCTACACCTGTGGCTCGCCTTTGAGCCATTTCTTCCACTGTCCCTGATGCCCATTATCTTTCAGGGAGATCCCAGGACACCCGCCTAATCACATGGTGGCAGAAGTAGTGATGATATTGATGGGCTACAGTCCGAAAATATTTTTATATTTTTTTCCTCCTACCACTGTGTCTACTCTGTGTCTACTGTCTCTTCCTCACTCAAAGGACTGTATCCTTGGCAGATCCTTTATATTTGTATTCCTTCTCAAGTCACCTCATTTTCAGGTATTAATATGTTTAGTCCAATCTAAACCTAAACTTAAATCCAGCTGAGAGCTGCTCTCCCTCCCCAGCCCAGGCTTACCCAGGGTGTGCGTTGTGTTTTTTCACACTCCCTTAGTCTGTGTTTTCCTTCAGAGTTTTTATGCATTCACTCACATATTAACTGAGTACCCACTCTGTGCTAGATAGCGTTCTAGGTTCTTGAACTAAATCGATGAACAAAACAGGCCAAGAGCTCTGTCTTCATATAGCTGAGATTCTAAAGGAAGGAGACAGAAACAAAAAATATGGAGTAAGTACATTCTATATGTTCTAAAGTGATAAATATTAAGGAAAAACTAGTATGGGGTGAGGAGAACCGGTTAGGAGATGGGTCACAATTTGAAGTACGTGGTCAAGGTTAGCTTCACTGAGAAGGTGGCAAACCTTTGGCAAAGACTAGAGGAGGGGGCTATCCACAGATACCTGGGCAAAGTGGTCTTAGAAGAAGAATGAGCAAGTGCAAAGGTCCTGAGGCAGGCCATGCCTGCAAGGGACAGCAAGGAGGCCAGTGGGGCTGCTGGGCAGTCAATGGGCTGTAAAGGGACAGGACATCAAGTCCGAGAGGACAGGAGGAGGGTGCGTGAAGACCACGTAGCCTTGGATAATGTGCTAACTTGTTTGACGTTCCTTCGCATGGAATTGGGACTCACTTGCTGGGTGCTGAGCAGAAGTGTGACGTGATCTGACCTCTGACCTAGCCTTAACGAGTATCTAAAATGACCTTAGTCATCTGACATGTTATTAGCTGAGCAAACTGAGCAAGACACTGTGTTAGTCACCTCTGTGTCCATCTGAGAGCAGCGGTCAATGAATAATTGTCAAATAACTGACAGAGACAGATATTTCCAGGCAGGACAGTGTTCCATGGCTTATCCTGGGGAACCTGGCTTCAGAACTTCCCAATCAAATGTGTTTGTGAGTCTTTATGCACCATTTCTCGGAGAGCAAATGACTTTTGCTGAGTTTCCTTCTATTCATGGGGCCCTAGTCGCTGTTCGCAAGACCATGACCTTCATTCTCCAAATCGGCTGCACCCATGTGTTCGGCAGGAACAGCCAATGACCCAGAACCTCATTCCACACGGTGTGTTGAACCTTCTGTTCTAAACTGCAGTCACGAGGATTTACTGAGCGCTTACTCTGTGCCACGCTTTAGAAAACTTTTACTCGGTTACTCATTCAATAAGTAAATAAAATCTGAATTTGCATAAGTTAATACAAGAGTTCATTCTGACCTGTTTCAAAGTCAAAGTAGCTTCCCTCTGCAGAAGCAACTGGGGTCACCAGTTTCAAGGGGACCATCTCAGTGGTGTTCTAAATATCTTCACACACTGGGTGCTGGCTGTGCATTGTCAAGGATCCCCACACATCTAAGGGGTCTTCTAGGATTATCCCCCATTTTCAGATGAGAAGACTGAGGCTCAGGGTGTGGGTAACATAACTTCTTCAAGGGCACACAGCCCAGTAGCAGGGGAACCCAAACTCAAAGCTAGACCGTTGTCAGGTCCTTGGTCCTGAGCCACTAGCTTCGGCTGTGTAGCCACAGATAAAGAGGCTGCAAACCACTGGGGTTAGCCAGAGGGTGTCTGTACAGAAGGAGTAGGTAACTGGAGCAGGAGGAAGCACAGATCCGTCTTAGGAAGAGAGGCGTGTAAGACATCGAGAGTAGCAGTGAGGGCAAGGGTGGACGGGGTGAAATCAATTCTCAGTCCCCAGTCAGGGGAAGGAAACGAGGTAAACGGCTTTGATGTCTCCCATAGATGCCCAAGATGTGGTGTGGAAGACTTTAAAAGGAAAGAAGGCAACAGGAGGAATAGCTGATCAGTTCGGGACCAGAGAGAGAGAGAGAGAGAGAGAGAGAGAGAGAGAGAGCCCGCGCGTGCGCCTGAGGGTCTCAGGAGACCCCGGCGTTGACCAGCAGGTATGTCCGTATTGCTTGCCACCAAGTTCCTTCAGAAAACATCATCTCCCTTTCCCAAGCAGATACAACTATTTCTTAAAGTCCTTGAACAGGTCCTTAGAAGGGGACAGCCACGTGGCTGCCCCATGAGAGTTAGGTCTCTACTCTGGGTGTTAGGGTCCTGCTCCTCTCTCCTCTGTGGCAAACGGGTCAAAATAAAAGGAGTGACTGGAAAGGAGGGAAGGGGTTGTCCACCTGGCCTCCTGGCCTCAGTGCTCGGGAGCTTCATTGCAGTAAGGGGTGAGAGGGTACAGAGCAGCGTGAGATTTCTGACAGACTCTAGGGAGAACTTCCTGGAAGAGAGTTAGGGGGCTCGTGACTGTGTGACTCTGAGGCATTCAGGAACACCTGTTGCAGGGCTATTTAAGATGGGGCAGACACCCTTAGGAGGTGGGACTCTGTGAGCTTTTCCCAGAGCAGGGGAGGATTCCCTTTCAGGACTGGCAGCTGCTCTATGTAGACAGGTTTTCCAAGCCCTATTATTTCTCGGGTTGCCCAGAGAAAGGGACCCACACTTCTTCCGGTGTCCTCTCCAAGTGTATCCTCTCTTCTCTCCCGAGGCTGCCACCTTGGACGGTGGCTTGTAGGGTCTTGAAGCTCCTCTGGCTCCCCCAGATGTCCCTGATGTGGGTCTCTGTCCCCACTTTGTACCCCCAGCGATTAGTCATTGCCAGGTAACTGGCATCCTAATCTTTTCCCTGGCCTTTGGGTCTCCATTGCCATCCCTGCCTGTCATGGGGCCCTTTTAGCAGATGAAACCCTGGTATCCAGCACCTCCAAGGAATGACTCTCTAACAAGGGCACTTTAGGGAGCAGGTTGACTGGGGTGGGAGCGAGTGGGAAAGCTCCATCTGGGAGGGTACAGGACTCGAGGTAGCCTATAATGTCACTTCTCTGGCTGTTAGAGTCTTCTCTTTGGTGAGTATTTCTGAAAAACAGCAGCTCAGAGCCCTCTGATGCCCAGCACTAGTCTAGTTAGCCACTCAGGCGTGAGCCACACTTCTGGGAGGAGAGGGCTCCAGGTCCAGATGTGGGACTGACTTGCTCTGGGACCTGAAGCCATTTTTCATTCCGCTACGAGATTTCATATTATCCACTCGATGATCTGGAAAGATCTGTTTTTCTGACCCTGTGACTCAAACAGAGCTACCTGAGAGCTAACAGTTACTAAAATAGACAAGATGGCAGGCGAAATGGGATGATTTGCCAAAAGCGAGGATATTGGGGGCTCAGCTTTGGACAAAGTATGTTTGACATGCCCAAGAGACATCCAAGAGTAGAAGTCAAGCAGATTAGGATGCAGGAGAGAGATCCGAGCTGGAGCCACCGTGTATGGGGGTCATTGACAAGGCAGCTGGGGTCCAAGCCACGATCCTGGATGAGATCACGTCTGGAGTGCGTGTCGATAAAGGAGATGGGAAGGAATCACGAAAAGAAACAAGTCTGATGAAGAAAGGGTGAAAGGAGGGAAGAGGACGTACATCAAGCCCACCAGAGCTCTGTCTCTCTGCCTCTGGTTGGAGCAATAACTTGCTGTCAGTCCCATCCATAATCTCCTTTGTACCTCCTGGATTGAAAAAAAAAGCCTCTGCTGGCCTCAGTCCATGAACCCTATAATCCATGGCCACAGTTAGAACGACTTTACCACAAGAGTCTCTGGGGTAGGCTACAGTTAATGCTTAGCTCCAGAGGTTCCATGGATTCTGGAGCTGTTTGCTCAGGAAGAAAGTGGACCGACAGATCTCCAGGGAGACTTCCTGACAGGCGAGCGCTGTTTCAAGGAATGGGCAGATGGGATCATGCCTCATAATTGCACTGACCAACCTTTAGAAGTCAGAATGATCCAAGAGAGTGAAAATCTCCAGGGGAAAACCAGTCTGCAATCCTTAGGGGCCTCTAAGGGGAGTGTCTGCCAGGGCTTAGTGAGGAGGCAGCACTGGGCAAAGGGGTAGGTATTCTTAGGACAGCAAAAGGGGGACTGGAGTGGCTGGGAGAAAGGCAGTCAAAGGCGGATGGGACTCGAGTGGTGGTTAGAGAAGAAGGCCCTTCTGAGGATGTGAGACCTGAAGAATGAGAAAGAGCAAGCCATGGAAAGAGAAAGGGACCAGCAGGAACAAAGGCAACAAATAGTCCTGCCTAGAAGCCGGTAAGACAATCTCCATGTCTGCTCTTTTAGGAATATAAGAGAGGAGCTGCAAGTATCAGAGACCTTGAGCACTCGGGCCTAGACAATGGGGAATGGGAGCCAGCCAGGGGGACTCCTCCCTGCATTCCGTGAATCAAAGGGCATTAGACTTAAATTCTGCAACCCCCAATGAGGTGCACATGTTGGAACTCAGAGACCAGACTACACGGCCTTGGAAACTAGTGTCTCTGGAGCCATTGCATAGATGGAAACAATAATTACGACCATTGTAATTTCCCAAGTGATTCTGGGTGTTAGGTCCTGTGTGCTAGGCACATAGTATTTGTGACAGCTCAGTCAAGGTTCAGTTGAAGGACATAGATGCCATGTGTATTAGTCGGTACATTCGTTACTGTATGAACAAACATTCAAACATCTCAAGAGCTCCGAACCTCACGTATTTTTCCCCACGGGTCTGTGGGTCGGCTGTGGCTGTGCTGGTCTCAGCTTACCTCCACTTATGTTATCATTCTGGGACCCACGCTGAAGCTAGAGCACCCATCCAAGATATGCTGCATTCATGACAGGGCGGAAAAGCAAGGTCAGTCACTGGTTGGAAGGATGCTCAGTGAACTTCGGGGAAGAGTAGATGAACTCAGTGTGAACTTTAATTAAGAGATAGAAAACATTAGGTACTGTAACTGAAATGAAAAATACATTAGTGGGAATCGACAGTAGAGTAGATGAAGCAGAGGGTCGGATCAGCGACTTGGAAGACAAGGTAGTGAGATGAAGATAGTGACACACGTGCCTGAAAACAGGGGCGGGTACTAGACTAGCAGAACAGTGGGGCCGCGGGAAGGATCCTGGACCCTTATCCAGCGAGAGGTGGGCAACCGTGGAGGGACCGAGTGACGTGATCACATGCTGTTTGTAAAGGCCACTCTGGATGGCGTGGAGAGAATGGGATGAAAGAATAGGGGTGGGAAACCCAGCGAAGAGGCGGGGATGATGGTGGCTTCAACTTGGGTGGGGTGATGGAGATGGAGAAAAGTGGGTGGGTCTAAAGGACAATCAGGGGGAAGCTTGTAGCAGGGTTTTCTCGATGAATAAGATACAGCAGAGGAAGAACGCCAGTGAGACGGAGAAGTCACAGACCCTTGGGTGACTGTGTGACACTGCCGTCTTTCGCCGAAGTGAGGAACACAGGGAGACGCAGGTATGGGGGTGTCGAGGAGACACGAGTTCGATCTGGTGACTGCTGAGTGGTGTTTAAGAAGGGATGCGAAGTTCCAGTTAATACCACAAAAAAATAGGTCCCGGGGGTTGATGTCCAGCATGGTGACCGTACTCACCCATACCATAATGGTATTCAAAAGTTGCTAGGAGTGTAGATCATAAAACTTCTCATCACACGAAAACCAATTTTGCAGCTACGTGTGGTGATGGATGCTAACTTGCGGTAATCATTTCACAATATTCACACGTAGCGAATGATTATGGTGCATGCCTAAAACTGGCACAATGTTATATGTCAGTTATATCTCTACAAAAACATGTACGGAGACTCAAGACACTCTAACCCAACCTCCCCCATTCACGACCTACCTGTCCTGGCCTTCCTTCGTCATGCACAACAGGTATTCTCATCAGTCAGGAGGATGATCGGAGGAAGTTGACCACAATTGCAGGATCTTGGAGCCCCGTGGAAAGAGCGAACGGGCCACGAGAGAAACGTGACATGTGGAGCGAATGCTGTCTGAAGGGAAGGAGAACTCAGACTCAGTAGGATCATAATAATAGAGATAGGTCTGCAGTGGTGAACAGGTCTGCAGTGCGCATCCTGCAGTGACCTAGGGGTGGGAAGAAAGTGAGCCAAGGGGAAAAGCTGTGTATCAGGAAGAGCATGTGAAATCAGCTTCATCTGCAGAAGAATACAATGAATCCGCAAGAGTCTCATCCAGGTAGAAAACAAAAACAAGGAAAAACTACGGACGCTCTTGCACAGGAAAATGCATCCAGTATCCCCGATTTGGGAGAAAGAGCCCAGATCGAGGTGGCTGTGCGATTGCAGGGCCATGAAGAGTGCACTTCCTTATTATTTTAATTATTATATAAGAGCATTTGGGTACAGGAAATGCCTGTGGGGCATTTTGTGTGTGTTTGTGTGGTGAGGGGAGGAGTGGTGTGACATCAACCAACTCAGCTTTTCTCCTTATTCTCAGTAGATCCCTTATAGCTCTGACAACCCAGGGGCATCTGTGCCCAAATCACTCTGCTCCCTGCCTCTTGTTACTGGTACTTCCCACGGGTCCTGCCTGCCCCAGCCTCCCCTCCCCGACCTGCTCCTCACTAGCAGTCACTTCAGGCTTCTGAAGGAAAAAGACAAAAGGCAATACATCCTCCCTTCAGTTCTCTCCACACCGTTTGACTTCTCCAGGCCCTCTTCATGCCCGGGACTATCCATATGAAAGCCAAAGACATTCTCTACAGGCAGCTGGTGTCTAAGGCCGGCGTCATCGTGGCTGGGGATGAAGTGGCCCAGGGTGTGGACACCATGGCACCTGACAGCCCTTCTCTGAAAACAAAGCTGCTGGTGTCTGGGAAAAGTCAGGATGGGTGGCTGGACTTCAAGACACTGCTAGGGTGAGTATCTCCCTGTCTTAACCTGGGTTTTCACCAAAAGTGATGGTATATTTGGGAGGTCCAGGGAGCTGAGTATGGGACGGGAGAGTGAAGCAGGGAAGAAGGAAGAGGTAGCACAGAGTTTATTATGGTGTCACACAAGGGAAAAGTGAAGCCTGATCTGCAGGCACCTTCTG
>PUFA01000923.1:0-66747 GCA_003508835.1 Eonycteris spelaea | reverse complement strand
AAACGTTTCCGCCACAAATCAGCCCCCGCTTTGGCCTTCCTTGCATCCTCCAGCAGGCATACAAACCCTGTTGGCCAAAAAAAAAAAAAAAAAAAGAAAAAAAAAAGTGGTCACTCAGGGCACACCCTCACACAGCTGTGGATCTGAGTTCTGATTCTGTCCCTTGTGACCTTAGTGTTCAGCTCTCTGAGGCTCAGTTTTCCACCGGAAAAGCTCAGCAAAGGACCAGCAGGCCGAGCTCAGGCCCAAGGCTGAGGGAGGGAGAGGCCTGGATTTCCTGCCAGATCTGGGGGCCAGGGCCCTGTTCTCCTCAAATCCACCATATACATATATGTGTAAGTCTATATGGACATATATATGCACATATATGTATATGGAAGCGTTGGCAAAACGCTCTTTTTGACGCCCGTTTCAAGCCCCAGGGGGGATTTCTGAGAAATGGCTCACTTGCGGCACTTGCAGAGGCTACCCGTGGCCTGGGCTCAGGGAGGGCAGGTTCAGGCATCGGCCGACCCTGGCTGCACATCTTGGGGGGACCTTGGCCGGCACACAGGGCTCCTTGGGGTCCAGACTGCGTCCCAGGGCACTCTCTGTCCTCAGGGCGCAGTCACGTTCCGCCACACAGCCCGCTTTGGGCCTTCCTTGCATCCTCCCAGCAGGCATACAACCCTGTTGGCCAAAAGAAAAAAAATGGTCACTCAGGGCACACCTCACACAGCTGTGGATCTGAGTTCTGATTCTGTCCCTTGTGACCTTAGTGTTCAGCTCTCTGAGGCTCAGTTTTCCACCGGAAAAGCTCAGCAAAGGACCAGCAGGCCGAGCTCAGGCCCAAGGCTGAGGGAGGGAGAGGCCTGGATTTCCTGCCAGATCTGGGGGCCAGGGCCCTGTTCTCCTCAAATCCACCATATACATATATGTGTAAGTCTATATGGACATATATATGCACATATATGTATATGGAAGCGTTGGCAAAACGCTCTTTTTTGACGCCCGTTTCAAGCCCCAGGGGCGGATTTCTGAGAAATGGCTCACTTGCGGCACTTGCAGAGGCTACCCGTGGCCTGGGCTCAGGGAGGGCAGGTTCAGGCATCGGAGACCCTGGCTGCACATCTTGGGGGGACCTTGGCCGGCACACAGGGCTCCTTGGGGTCCAGACTGCGTCCCAGGGCACTCTCTGTCCTCAGGGCGCAGTCACGTTCCGCCACACAGCCCGCTTTGGGCCTTCCTTGCATCCTCCAGCAGGCATACAACCCTGTTGGCCAAAAAAAAAAAAAAAAAAAAAGTGGTCACTCAGGGCACACCTCACACAGCTGTGGATCTGAGTTCTGATTCTGTCCCTTGTGACCTTAGTGTTCAGCTCTCTGAGGCTCAGTTTTCCACCGGAAAAGCTCAGCAAAGGACCAGCAGGCCGAGCTCAGGCCCAAGGCTGAGGGAGGGAGAGGCCTGGATTTCCTGCCAGATCTGGGGGCCAGGGCCCTGTTCTCCTCAAATCCACCATATACATATATGTGTAAGTCTATATGGACATATATATGCACATATATGTATATGGAAGCGTTGGCAAAACGCTCTTTTTGACGCCCGTTTCAAGCCCCAGGGGCGGATTTCTGAGAAATGGCTCACTTGCGGCACTTGCAGAGGCTACCCGTGGCCTGGGCTCAGGGAGGGCAGGTTCAGGCATCGGACCCTGGCTGCACATCTTGGGGGGACCTTGGCCGGCACACAGGGCTCCTTGGGGTCCAGACTGCGTCCCAGGGCACTCTCTGTCCTCAGGGCGCAGTCACGTTCCGCCACACAGCCCGCTTTGGGCCTTCCTTGCATCCTCCCAGCAGGCATACAACCCTGTTGGCCAAAAGAAAAAAAGTGGTCACTCAGGGCACACCTCACACAGCTGTGGATCTGAGTTCTGATTCTGTCCCTTGTGACCTTAGTGTTCAGCTCTCTGAGGCTCAGTTTTCCACCGGAAAAGCTCAGCAAAGGACCAGCAGGCCGAGCTCAGGCCCAAGGCTGAGGGAGGGAGAGGCCTGGATTTCCTGCCAGATCTGGGGGCCAGGGCCCTGTTCTCCTCAAATCCACCATATACATATATGTGTAAGTCTATATGGACATATATATGCACATATATGTATATGGAAGCGTTGGCAAAACGCTCTTTTTTGACGCCCGTTTCAAGCCCCAGGGGCGGATTTCTGAGAAATGGCTCACTTGCGGCACTTGCAGAGGCTACCCGTGGCCTGGGCTCAGGGAGGGCAGGTTCAGGCATCGGCCGACCCTGGCTGCACATCTTGGGGGACCTTGGCCGGCACACAGGGCTCCTTGGGGTCCAGACTGCGTCCCAGGGCACTCTCTGTCCTCAGGGCGCAGTCACGTTCCGCCACACAGCCCGCTTTGGGCCTTCCTTGCATCCTCCAGCAGGCATACAACCCTGTTGGCCAAAAGAAAAAAAGTGGTCACTCAGGGCACACCTCACACAGCTGTGGATCTGAGTTCTGATTCTGTCCCTTGTGACCTTAGTGTTCAGCTCTCTGAGGCTCAGTTTCCACCGGAAAAGCTCAGCAAAGGACCAGCAGGCCGAGCTCAGGCCCAAGGCTGAGGGAGGGAGAGGCCTGGATTTCCTGCCAGATCTGGGGGCCAGGGCCCTGTTCTCCTCAAATCCACCATATACATATATGTGTAAGTCTATATGGACATATATATGCACATATATGTATATGGAAGCGTTGGCAAAACGCTCTTTTTTGACGCCCGTTTCAAGCCCCAGGGGCGGATTTCTGAGAAATGGCTCACTTGCGGCACTTGCAGAGGCTACCCGTGGCCTGGGCTCAGGGAGGGCAGGTTCAGGCATCGGCCCTGGCTGCACATCTTGGGGGACCTTGGCCGGCACACAGGGCTCTTGGGGTCCAGACTGCGTCCCAGGGCACTCTCTGTCCTCAGGGCGCAGTCACGTTCCGCCACACAGCCCGCTTTGGGCCTTCCTTGCATCCTCGCCAGCAGGCATACAACCCTGTTGGCCAAAAGAAAAAAAGTGGTCACTCAGGGCACACCTCACACAGCTGTGGATCTGAGTTCTGATTCTGTCCCTTGTGACCTTAGTGTTCAGCTCTCTGAGGCTCAGTTTTCCACCGGAAAAGCTCAGCAAAGGACCAGCAGGCCGAGCTCAGGCCCAAGGCTGAGGGAGGGAGAGGCCTGGATTTCCTGCCAGATCTGGGGGCCAGGGCCCTGTTCTCCTCAAATCCACCATATACATATATGTGTAAGTCTATATGGACATATATATGCACATATATGTATATGGAAGCGTTGGCAAAACGCTCTTTTTTGACGCCCGTTTCAAAGCCCCAGGGGCGGATTTCTGAGAAATGGCTCACTTGCGGCACTTGCAGAGGCTACCCGTGGCCTGGGCTCAGGGAGGGCAGGTTCAGGCATCGGCCGACCCTGGCTGCACATCTTGGGGGGACCTTGGCCGGCACACAGGGCTCCTTGGGGTCCAGACTGCGTCCCAGGGCACTCTCTGTCCTCAGGGCGCAGTCACGTTCCGCCACACAGCCCGCTTTGGGCCTTCCTTGCATCCTCCCAGCAGGCATACAACCCTGTTGGCCAAAAGAAAAAAAAGTGGTCACTCAGGGCACACCTCACACAGCTGTGGATCTGAGTTCTGATTCTGTCCCTTGTGACCTTAGTGTTCAGCTCTCTGAGGCTCAGTTTTCCACCGGAAAAGCTCAGCAAAGGACCAGCAGGCCGAGCTCAGGCCCAAGGCTGAGGGAGGGAGAGGCCTGGATTTCCTGCCAGATCTGGGGGCCAGGGCCCTGTTCTCCTCAAATCCACCATATACATATATGTGTAAGTCTATATGGACATATATATGCACATATATGTATATGGAAGCGTTGGCAAAACGCTCTTTTTTGACGCCCGTTTCAAGCCCCAGGGGCGGATTTCTGAGAAATGGCTCACTTGCGGCACTTGCAGAGGCTACCCGTGGCCTGGGCTCAGGGAGGGCAGGTTCAGGCATCGGCCGACCCTGGCTGCACATCTTGGGGGGACCTTGGCCGGCACACAGGGCTCCTTGGGGTCCAGACTGCGTCCCAGGGCACTCTCTGTCCTCAGGGCGCAGTCACGTTCCGCCACACAGCCCGCTTTGGGCCTTCCTTGCATCCTCCAGCAGGCATACAACCCTGTTGGCCAAAAGAAAAAAAAGTGGTCACTCAGGGCACACCTCACACAGCTGTGGATCTGAGTTCTGATTCTGTCCCTTGTGACCTTAGTGTTCAGCTCTCTGAGGCTCAGTTTTCCACCGGAAAAGCTCAGCAAAGGACCAGCAGGCCGAGCTCAGGCCCAAGGCTGAGGGAGGGAGAGGCCTGGATTTCCTGCCAGATCTGGGGGCCAGGGCCCTGTTCTCCTCAAATCCACCATATACATATATGTGTAAGTCTATATGGACATATATATGCACATATATGTATATGGAAGCGTTGGCAAAACGCTCTTTTTTGACGCCCGTTTCAAGCCCCAGGGGCGGATTTCTGAGAAATGGCTCACTTGCGGCACTTGCAGAGGCTACCCGTGGCCTGGGCTCAGGGAGGGCAGGTTCAGGCATCGGCACCTGGCTGCACATCTTGGGGGGACCTTGGCCGGCACACAGGGCTCCTTGGGGTCCAGACTGCGTCCCAGGGCACTCTCTGTCCTCAGGGCGCAGTCACGTTCCGCCACACAGCCCGCTTTGGGCCTTCCTTGCATCCTCCAGCAGGCATACAACCCTGTTGGCCAAAAGAAAAAAAGTGGTCACTCAGGGCACACCTCACACAGCTGTGGATCTGAGTTCTGATTCTGTCCCTTGTGACCTTAGTGTTCAGCTCTCTGAGGCTCAGTTTTCCACCGGAAAAGCTCAGCAAAGGACCAGCAGGCCGAGCTCAGGCCCAAGGCTGAGGGAGGGAGAGGCCTGGATTTCCTGCCAGATCTGGGGGCCAGGGCCCTGTTCTCCTCAAATCCACCATATACATATATGTGTAAGTCTATATGGACATATATATGCACATATATGTATATGGAAGCGTTGGCAAAACGCTCTTTTTTGACGCCCGTTTCAAGCCCCAGGGGCGGATTTCTGAGAAATGGCTCACTTGCGGCACTTGCAGAGGCTACCGTGGCCTGGGCTCAGGGAGGGCAGGTTCAGGCATCGGCCGACCCTGGCTGCACATCTTGGGGGACCTTGGCCGGCACACAGGGCTCCTTGGGGTCCAGACTGCGTCCCAGGGCACTCTCTGTCCTCAGGGCGCAGTCACGTTCCGCCACACAGCCCGCTTTGGGCCTTCCTTGCATCCTCCCAGCAGGCATACAACCCTGTTGGCCAAAAGAAAAAAAGTGGTCACTCAGGGCACACCTCACACAGCTGTGGATCTGAGTTCTGATTCTGTCCCTTGTGACCTTAGTGTTCAGCTCTCTGAGGCTCAGTTTTCCACCGGAAAAGCTCAGCAAAGGACCAGCAGGCCGAGCTCAGGCCCAAGGCTGAGGGAGGAGAGGCCTGGATTTCCTGCCAGATCTGGGGGCCAGGGCCCTGTTCTCCTCAAATCCACCATATACATATATGTGTAAGTCTATATGGACATATATATGCACATATATGTATATGGAAGCGTTGGCAAAACGCTCTTTTTTGACGCCCGTTTCAAGCCCCAGGGGCGGATTTCTGAGAAATGGCTCACTTGCGGCACTTGCAGAGGCTACCCGTGGCCTGGGCTCAGGGAGGGCAGGTTCAGGCATCGGCCGACCCCTGGCTGCACATCTTGGGGGGACCTTGGCCGGCACACAGGGCTCCTTGGGGTCCAGACTGCGTCCCAGGGCACTCTCTGTCCTCAGGGCGCAGTCACGTTCCGCCACACAGCCCGCTTTGGGCCTTCCTTGCATCCTCCAGCAGGCATACAACCCTGTTGGCCAAAAGAAAAAAAGTGGTCACTCAGGGCACACCTCACACAGCTGTGGATCTGAGTTCTGATTCTGTCCCTTGTGACCTTAGTGTTCAGCTCTCTGAGGCTCAGTTTTCCACCGGAAAAGCTCAGCAAAGGACCAGCAGGCCGAGCTCAGGCCCAAGGCTGAGGGAGGGAGAGGCCTGGATTTCCTGCCAGATCTGGGGGCCAGGGCCCTGTTCTCCTCAAATCCACCATATACATATATGTGTAAGTCTATATGGACATATATATGCACATATATGTATATGGAAGCGTTGGCAAAACGCTCTTTTTTGACGCCCGTTTCAAGCCCCAGGGGCGGATTTCTGAGAAATGGCTCACTTGCGGCACTTGCAGAGGCTACCCGTGGCCTGGGCTCAGGGAGGGCAGGTTCAGGCATCGGATGACCCTGGCTGCACATCTTGGGGGACCTTGGCCGGCACACAGGGCTCCTTGGGGTCCAGACTGCGTCCCAGGGCACTCTCTGTCCTCAGGGCGCAGTCACGTTCCGCCACACAGCCCGCTTTGGGCCTTCCTTGCATCCTCCCAGCAGGCATACAACCCTGTTGGCCAAAAGAAAAAAAAGTGGTCACTCAGGGCACACCTCACACAGCTGTGGATCTGAGTTCTGATTCTGTCCCTTGTGACCTTAGTGTTCAGCTCTCTGAGGCTCAGTTTTCCACCGGAAAAGCTCAGCAAAGGACCAGCAGGCCGAGCTCAGGCCCAAGGCTGAGGGAGGGAGAGGCCTGGATTTCCTGCCAGATCTGGGGGCCAGGGCCCTGTTCTCCTCAAATCCACCATATACATATATGTGTAAGTCTATATGGACATATATATGCACATATATATTGGAAGCGTTGGCAAAACGCTCTTTTTTGACGCCCGTTTCAAGCCCCAGGGGCGGATTTCTGAGAAATGGCTCACTTGCGGCACTTGCAGAGGCTACCCGTGGCCTGGGCTCAGGGAGGGCAGGTTCAGGCATCGGCCGACCCTGGCTGCACATCTTGGGGGGACCTTGGCCGGCACACAGGGCTCCTTGGGGTCCAGACTGCGTCCCAGGGCACTCTCTGTCCTCAGGGCGCAGTCACGTTCCGCCACACAGCCCGCTTTGGGCCTTCCTTGCATCCTCCAGCAGGCATACAACCCTGTTGGCCAAAAAAAAAAAAGTGGTCACTCAGGGCACACCTCACACAGCTGTGGATCTGAGTTCTGATTCTGTCCCTTGTGACCTTAGTGTTCAGCTCTCTGAGGCTCAGTTTTCCACCGGAAAAGCTCAGCAAAGGACCAGCAGGCCGAGCTCAGGCCCAAGGCTGAGGGAGGGAGAGGCCTGGATTTCCTGCCAGATCTGGGGGCCAGGGCCCTGTTCTCCTCAAATCCACCATATACATATATGTGTAAGTCTATATGGACATATATATGCACATATATGTATATGGAAGCGTTGGCAAAACGCTCTTTTTGACGCCCGTTTCAAGCCCCAGGGGCGGATTTCTGAGAAATGGCTCACTTGCGGCACTTGCAGAGGCTACCCGTGGCCTGGGCTCAGGGAGGGCAGGTTCAGGCATCGGATGACCCTGGCTGCACATCTTGGGGGACCTTGGCCGGCACACAGGGCTCCTTGGGGTCCAGACTGCGTCCCAGGGCACTCTCTGTCCTCAGGGCGCAGTCACGTTCCGCCACACAGCCCGCTTTGGGCCTTCCTTGCATCCTCCCAGCAGGCATACAACCCTGTTGGCCAAAAAAAAAAAGTGGTCACTCAGGGCACACCTCACACAGCTGTGGATCTGAGTTCTGATTCTGTCCCTTGTGACCTTAGTGTTCAGCTCTCTGAGGCTCAGTTTTCCACCGGAAAAGCTCAGCAAAGGACCAGCAGGCCGAGCTCAGGCCCAAGGCTGAGGGAGGGAGAGGCCTGGATTTCCTGCCAGATCTGGGGGCCAGGGCCCTGTTCTCCTCAAATCCACCATATACATATATGTGTAAGTCTATATGGACATATATATGCACATATATGTATATGGAAGCGTTGGCAAAACGCTCTTTTTTGACGCCCGTTTCAAGCCCCAGGGGCGGATTTCTGAGAAATGGCTCACTTGCGGCACTTGCAGAGGCTACCCGTGGCCTGGGCTCAGGGAGGGCAGGTTCAGGCATCGGACCCTGGCTGCACATCTTGGGGGGACCTTGGCCGGCACACAGGGCCTCCTTGGGGTCCAGACTGCGTCCCAGGGCACTCTCTGTCCTCAGGGCGCAGTCACGTTCCGCCACACAGCCCGCTTTGGGCCTTCCTTGCATCCTCCAGCAGGCATACAACCCTGTTGGCCAAAAAAAAAAAAAAAAAAAAAGTGGTCACTCAGGGCACACCTCACACAGCTGTGGATCTGAGTTCTGATTCTGTCCCTTGTGACCTTAGTGTTCAGCTCTCTGAGGCTCAGTTTTCCACCGGAAAAGCTCAGCAAAGGACCAGCAGGCCGAGCTCAGGCCCAAGGCTGAGGGAGGGAGAGGCCTGGATTTCCTGCCAGATCTGGGGGCCAGGGCCCTGTTCTCCTCAAATCCACCATATACATATATGTGTAAGTCTATATGGACATATATATGCACATATATGTATGGAAGCGTTGGCAAAACGCTCTTTTTTGACGCCCGTTTCAAGCCCCAGGGGCGGATTTCTGAGAAATGGCTCACTTGCGGCACTTGCAGAGGCTACCCGTGGCCTGGGCTCAGGGAGGGCAGGTTCAGGCATCGGAGGCTGCACATCTTGGGGACCTTGGCCGGCACACAGGGCTCCTTGGGGTCCAGACTGCGTCCCAGGGCACTCTCTGTCCTCAGGGCGCAGTCACGTTCCGCCACACAGCCCGCTTTGGGCCTTGCATCCTCCCAGCAGGCATACAACCCTGTTGGCCAAAAGAAAAAAAGTGGTCACTCAGGGCACACCTCACACAGCTGTGGATCTGAGTTCTGATTCTGTCCCTTGTGACCTTAGTGTTCAGCTCTCTGAGGCTCAGTTTTCCACCGGAAAAGCTCAGCAAAGGACCAGCAGGCCGAGCTCAGGCCCAAGGCTGAGGGAGGGAGAGGCCTGGATTTCCTGCCAGATCTGGGGGCCAGGGCCCTGTTCTCCTCAAATCCACCATATACATATATGTGTAAGTCTATATGGACATATATATGCACATATATGTATATGGAAGCGTTGGCAAAACGCTCTTTTTTGACGCCCGTTTCAAGCCCCAGGGGCGGATTTCTGAGAAATGGCTCACTTGCGGCACTTGCAGAGGCTACCCGTGGCCTGGGCTCAGGGAGGGCAGGTTCAGGCATCGGCCGACCCTGGCTGCACATCTTGGGGGGACCTTGGCCGGCACACAGGGCTCCTTGGGGTCCAGACTGCGTCCCAGGGCACTCTCTGTCCTCAGGGCGCAGTCACGTTCCGCCACACAGCCCGCTTTGGGCCTTCCTTGCATCCTCCAGCAGGCATACAACCCTGTTGGCCAAAAGAAAAAAAGTGGTCACTCAGGGCACACCTCACACAGCTGTGGATCTGAGTTCTGATTCTGTCCCTTGTGACCTTAGTGTTCAGCTCTCTGAGGCTCAGTTTTCCACCGGAAAAGCTCAGCAAAGGACCAGCAGGCCGAGCTCAGGCCCAAGGCTGAGGGAGGGAGAGGCCTGGATTTCCTGCCAGATCTGGGGGCCAGGGCCCTGTTCTCCTCAAATCCACCATATACATATATGTGTAAGTCTATATGGACATATATATGCACATATATGTATATGGAAGCGTTGGCAAAACGCTCTTTTTTGACGCCCGTTTCAAGCCCCAGGGGCGGATTTCTGAGAAATGGCTCACTTGCGGCACTTGCAGAGGCTACCCGTGGCCTGGGCTCAGGGAGGGCAGGTTCAGGCATCGGCCGACCCTGGCTGCACATCTTGGGGGGACCTTGGCCGGCACACAGGCTCCTTGGGGTCCAGACTGCGTCCCAGGGCACTCTCTGTCCTCAGGGCGCAGTCACGTTCCGCCACACAGCCCGCTTTGGGCCTTCCTTGCATCCTCCCAGCAGGCATACAACCCTGTTGGCCAAAAGAAAAAAAGTGGTCACTCAGGGCACACCTCACACAGCTGTGGATCTGAGTTCTGATTCTGTCCCTTGTGACCTTAGTGTTCAGCTCTCTGAGGCTCAGTTTTCCACCGGAAAAGCTCAGCAAAGGACCAGCAGGCCGAGCTCAGGCCCAAGGCTGAGGAGGGAGAGGCCTGGATTTCCTGCCAGATCTGGGGGCCAGGGCCCTGTTCTCCTCAAATCCACCATATACATATATGTGTAAGTCTATATGGACATATATATGCACATATATGTATATGGAAGCGTTGGCAAAACGCTCTTTTTTGACGCCCGTTTCAAGCCCCAGGGGCGGATTTCTGAGAAATGGCTCACTTGCGGCACTTGCAGAGGCTACCCGTGGCCTGGGCTCAGGGAGGGCAGGTTCAGGCATCGGCCGACCCTGGCTGCACATCTTGGGGGGACCTTGGCCGGCACACAGGGCTCCTTGGGGTCCAGACTGCGTCCCAGGGCACTCTCTGTCCTCAGGGCGCAGTCACGTTCCGCCACACAGCCCGCTTTGGGCCTTCCTTGCATCCTCCCAGCAGGCATACAACCCTGTTGGCCAAAAAAAAAAAAAAAAAAAAAAAGTGGTCACTCAGGGCACACCTCACACAGCTGTGGATCTGAGTTCTGATTCTGTCCCTTGTGACCTTAGTGTTCAGCTCTCTGAGGCTCAGTTTTCCACCGGAAAAGCTCAGCAAAGGACCAGCAGGCCGAGCTCAGGCCCAAGGCTGAGGGAGGGAGAGGCCTGGATTTCCTGCCAGATCTGGGGGCCAGGGCCCTGTTCTCCTCAAATCCACCATATACATATATGTGTAAGTCTATATGGACATATATATGCACATATATGTATATGGAAGCGTTGGCAAAACGCTCTTTTTTGACGCCCGTTTCAAGCCCCAGGGGCGGATTTCTGAGAAATGGCTCACTTGCGGCACTTGCAGAGGCTACCCGTGGCCTGGGCTCAGGGAGGGCAGGTTCAGGCATCGGCCGACCCTGGCTGCACATCTTGGGGGGACCTTGGCCGGCACACAGGGCTCCTTGGGGTCCAGACTGCGTCCCAGGGCACTCTCTGTCCTCAGGGCGCAGTCACGTTCCCGCACAGCCCGCTTTGGGCCTTCCTTGCATCCTCCCAGCAGGCATACAACCCTGTTGGCCAAAAAAAAAAAAAAAAAAAAAGTGGTCACTCAGGGCACACCTCACACAGCTGTGGATCTGAGTTCTGATTCTGTCCCTTGTGACCTTTGTTCAGCTCTCTGAGGCTCAGTTTTCCACCGGAAAAGCTCAGCAAAGGACCAGCAGGCCGAGCTCAGGCCCAAGGCTGAGGGAGGGAGAGGCCTGGATTTCCTGCCAGATCTGGGGGCCAGGGCCCTGTTCTCCTCAAATCCACCATATACATATATGTGTAAGTCTATATGGACATATATATGCACATATATGTATATGGAAGCGTTGGCAAAACGCTCTTTTTTGACGCCCGTTTCAAGCCCCAGGGGCGGATTTCTGAGAAATGGCTCACTTGCGGCACTTGCAGAGGCTACCCGTGGCCTGGGCTCAGGGAGGGCAGGTTCAGGCATCGGACCCTGGCTGCACATCTTGGGGGGACCTTGGCCGGCACACAGGGCTCCTTGGGGTCCAGACTGCGTCCCAGGGCACTCTCTGTCCTCAGGGCGCAGTCACGTTCCGCCACACAGCCCGCTTTGGGCCTTCCTTGCATCCTCCCAGCAGGCATACAACCCTGTTGGCCAAAAGAAAAAAAAGTGGTCACTCAGGGCACACACCTCACACAGCTGTGGATCTGAGTTCTGATTCTGTCCCTTGTGACCTTAGTGTTCAGCTCTCTGAGGCTCAGTTTTCCACCGGAAAAGCTCAGCAAAGGACCAGCAGGCCGAGCTCAGGCCAAGGCTGAGGGAGGGAGAGGCCTGGATTTCCTGCCAGATCTGGGGGCCAGGGCCCTGTTCTCCTCAAATCCACCATATACATATATGTGTAAGTCTATATGGACATATATTGCACATATATGTATATGGAAGCGTTGGCAAAACGCTCTTTTTTGACGCCGTTTCAAGCCCCAGGGGCGGATTTCTGAGAAATGGCTCACTTGCGGCACTTGCAGAGGCTACCCGTGGCCTGGGCTCAGGGAGGGCAGGTTCAGGCATCGGCCGACCCTGGCTGCACATCTTGGGGGACCTTGGCCGGCACACAGGGCTCCTTGGGGTCCAGACTGCGTCCAGGGCACTCTCTGTCCTCAGGGCGCAGTCACGTTCCGCCACACAGCCCGCTTTGGGCCTTCCTTGCATCCTCCCAGCAGGCATACAACCCTGTTGGCCAAAAAAAAAAAGTGGTCACTCAGGGCACACCTCACACAGCTGTGGATCTGAGTTCTGATTCTGTCCCTTGTGACCTTAGTGTTCAGCTCTCTGAGCTCAGTTTTTCCACCGGAAAAGCTCAGCAAAGGACCAGCAGGCCGAGCTCAGGCCCAAGGCTGAGGGAGGGAGAGGCCTGGATTTCCTGCCAGATCTGGGGCCAGGGCCCTGTTCTCCTCAAATCCACCATATACATATATGTGTAAGTCTATATGGACATATATATGCACATATATGTATATGGAAGCGTTGGCAAAACGCTCTTTTTTGACGCCCGTTTCAAGCCCCAGGGGCGGATTTCTGAGAAATGGCTCACTTGCGGCACTTGCAGAGGCTACCCGTGGCCTGGGCTCAGGGAGGGCAGGTTCAGGCATCGGCCGACCCTGGCTGCACATCTTGGGGGGACCTTGGCCGGCACACAGGGCTCCTTGGGGTCCAGACTGCGTCCCAGGGCACTCTCTGTCCTCAGGGCGCAGTCACGTTCCGCCACACAGCCCGCTTTGGGCCTTCCTTGCATCCTCCCAGCAGGCATACAACCCTGTTGGCCAAAAGAAAAAAAGTGGTCACTCAGGGCACACCTCACACAGCTGTGGATCTGAGTTCTGATTCTGTCCCTTGTGACCTTAGTGTTCAGCTCTCTGAGGCTCAGTTTTCCACCGGAAAAGCTCAGCAAAGGACCAGCAGGCCGAGCTCAGGCCCAAGGCTGAGGGAGGGAGAGGCCTGGATTTCCTGCCAGATCTGGGGGCCAGGGCCCTGTTCTCCTCAAATCCACCATATACATATATGTGTAAGTCTATATGGACATATATATGCACATATATGTATATGGAAGCGTTGGCAAACGCTCTTTTTTGACGCCCGTTTCAAGCCCAGGGGCGGATTTCTGAGAAATGGCTCACTTGCGGCACTTGCAGAGGCTACCCGTGGCCTGGGCTCAGGGAGGGCAGGTTCAGGCATCGGAGACCCTGGCTGCACATCTTGGGGGGACCTTGGCCGGCACACAGGGCTCCTTGGGGTCCAGACTGCGTCCCAGGGCACTCTCTGTCCTCAGGGCGCAGTCACGTTCCGCCACACAGCCCGCTTTGGGCCTTCCTTGCATCCTCGCAGCAGGCATACAACCCTGTTGGCCAAAAGAAAAAAAGTGGTCACTCAGGGCACACCTCACACAGCTGTGGATCTGAGTTCTGATTCTGTCCCTTGTGACCTTAGTGTTCAGCTCTCTGAGGCTCAGTTTTCCACCGGAAAAGCTCAGCAAAGGACCAGCAGGCCGAGCTCAGGCCCAAGGCTGAGGGAGGGAGAGGCCTGGATTTCCTGCCAGATCTGGGGGCCAGGGCCCTGTTCTCCTCAAATCCACCATATACATATATGTGTAAGTCTATATGGACATATATATGCACATATATGTATATGGAAGCGTTGGCAAAACGCTCTTTTTTGACGCCCGTTTCAAGCCCCAGGGGCGGATTTCTGAGAAATGGCTCACTTGCGGCACTTGCAGAGGCTACCCGTGGCCTGGGCTCAGGGAGGGCAGGTTCAGGCATCGGCCGACCCTGGCTGCACATCTTGGGGGACCTTGGCCGGCACACAGGGCTCCTTGGGGTCCAGACTGCGTCCCAGGGCACTCTCTGTCCTCAGGGCGCAGTCACGTTCCGCCACACAGCCCGCTTTGGGCCTTCCTTGCATCCTCGCCAGCAGGCATACAACCCTGTTGGCCAAAAGAAAAAAAGTGGTCACTCAGGGCACACCTCACACAGCTGTGGATCTGAGTTCTGATTCTGTCCCTTGTGACCTTAGTGTTCAGCTCTCTGAGGCTCAGTTTTCCACCGGAAAAGCTCAGCAAAGGACCAGCAGGCCGAGCTCAGGCCCAAGGCTGAGGAGGGAGAGGCCTGGATTTCCTGCCAGATCTGGGGGCCAGGGCCCTGTTCTCCTCAAATCCACCATATACATATATGTGTAAGTCTATATGGACATATATATGCACATATATGTATATGGAAGCGTTGGCAAAACGCTCTTTTTTGACGCCCGTTTCAAGCCCCAGGGGCGGATTTCTGAGAAATGGCTCACTTGCGGCACTTGCAGAGGTACCCGTGGCCTGGGCTCAGGGAGGGAGGTTCAGGCATCGGCCGACCCTGGCTGCACATCTTGGGGGGACCTTGGCCGGCACACAGGCTCCTTGGGTCCAGACTGCGTCCCAGGGCACTCTCTGTCCTCAGGGCGCAGTCACGTTCCGCCACACAGCCCGCTTTGGGCCTTCCTTGCATCCTCGCCAGCAGGCATACAACCCTGTTGGCCAAAAAAAAAAAGTGGTCACTCAGGGCACACCTCACACAGCTGTGGATCTGAGTTCTGATTCTGTCCCTTGTGACCTTAGTGTTCAGCTCTCTGAGGCTCAGTTTTCCACCGGAAAAGCTCAGCAAAGGACCAGCAGGCCGAGCTCAGGCCCAAGGCTGAGGAGGGAGAGGCCTGGATTTCCTGCCAGATCTGGGGGCCAGGGCCCTGTTCTCCTCAAATCCACCATATACATATATGTGTAAGTCTATATGGACATATATATGCACATATATGTATATGGAAGCGTTGGCAAAACGCTCTTTTTTGACGCCCGTTTCAAGCCCCAGGGGCGGATTTCTGAGAAATGGCTCACTTGCGGCACTTGCAGAGGCTACCCGTGGCCTGGGCTCAGGGAGGGCAGGTTCAGGCATCGGATGACCCTGGCTGCACATCTTGGGGGGACCTTGGCCGGCACACAGGGCTCCTTGGGGTCCAGACTGCGTCCAGGGCACTCTCTGTCCTCAGGGCGCAGTCACGTTCCGCCACACAGCCCGCTTTGGGCCTTCCTTGCATCCCCAGCAGGCATACAACCCTGTTGGCCAAAAGAAAAAAAAGTGGTCACTCAGGGCACACCTCACACAGCTGTGGATCTGAGTTCTGATTCTGTCCCTTGTGACCTTAGTGTTAGCTCTCTGAGGCTCAGTTTTCCACCGGAAAAGCTCAGCAAAGGACCAGCAGGCCGAGCTCAGGCCCAAGGCTGAGGGAGGGAGAGGCCTGGATTTCCTGCCAGATCTGGGGCCAGGGCCCTGTTCTCCTCAAATCCACCAATATACATATATGTGTAAGTCTATATGGACATATATACACAATATGTATATGGAAGCGTTGGCAAACGCTCTTTTTTGACGCCCCTTCAAGCCCCAGGGGCGGATTTCTGAGAAATGGCTCACTTGCGGCACTTGCAGAGGCTACCCGTGGCCTGGGCTCAGGGAGGGCAGGTTCAGGCATCGGCCGACCCTGGCTGCACATCTTGGGGGGACCTTGGCCGGCACACAGGGCTCCTTGGGGTCCAGATGCGTCCCAGGGCACTCTCTGTCCTCAGGGCGCAGTCACGTTCCGCCACACAGCCCGCTTTGGGCCTTCCTTGCATCCTCGCAGCAGGCATACAACCCTGTTGGCCCAAAAGAAAAAAAGTGGTCACTCAGGGCACACCTCACACAGCTGTGGATCTGAGTTCTGATTCTGTCCCTTGTGACCTTAGTGTTCAGCTCTCTGAGGCTCAGTTTTCCACCGGAAAAGCTCAGCAAAGGACCAGCAGGCCGAGCTCAGGCCCAAGGCTGAGGGAGGGAGAGGCCTGGATTTCCTGCCAGATCTGGGGGCCAGGGCCCTGTTCTCCTCAAATCCACCATATACATATATGTGTAAGTCTATATGGACATATATATGCACATATATGTATATGGAAGCGTTGGCAAAACGCTCTCTTTTTTGACGCCGTTTCAAGCCCCAGGGGCGGATTTCTGAGAAATGGCTCACTTGCGGCACTTGCAGAGGCTACCCGTGGCCTGGGCTCAGGGAGGGCAGGTTCAGGCATCGGATGACCCTGGCTGCACATCTTGGGGGGACCTTGGCCGGCACACAGGGCTCCTTGGGGTCCAGACTGCGTCCCAGGGCACTCTCTGTCCTCAGGGCGCAGTCACGTTCCGCCACACAGCCCGCTTTGGGCCTTCCTTGCATCCTCCAGCAGGCATACAACCCTGTTGGCCAAAAGAAAAAAAGTGGTCACTCAGGGCACACCTCACACAGCTGTGGATCTGAGTTCTGATTCTGTCCCTTGTGACCTTAGTGTTCAGCTCTCTGAGGCTCAGTTTTCCACCGGAAAAGCTCAGCAAAGGACCAGCAGGCCGAGCTCAGGCCCAAGGCTGAGGGAGGGAGAGGCCTGGATTTCCTGCCAGATCTGGGGGCCAGGGCCCTGTTCTCCTCAAATCCACCATATACATATATGTGTAAGTCTATATGGACATATATATGCACATATATGTATATGGAAGCGTTGGCAAAACGCTCTTTTTTGACGCCCGTTTCAAGCCCCAGGGGCGGATTTCTGAGAAATGGCTCACTTGCGGCACTTGCAGAGGCTACCCGTGGCCTGGGCTCAGGGAGGGCAGGTTCAGGCATCGGATGACCCTGGCTGCACATCTTGGGGGGACCTTGGCCGGCACACAGGGCTCCTTGGGGTCCAGACTGCGTCCCAGGGCACTCTCTGTCCTCAGGGCGCAGTCACGTTCCGCCACACAGCCCGCTTTGGGCCTTCCTTGCATCCTCCCAGCAGGCATACAACCCTGTTGGCCAAAAGAAAAAAAGTGGTCACTCAGGGCACACCTCACACAGCTGTGGATCTGAGTTCTGATTCTGTCCCTTGTGACCTTAGTGTTCAGCTCTCTGAGGCTCAGTTTTCCACCGGAAAAGCTCAGCAAAGGACCAGCAGGCCGAGCTCAGGCCCAAGGCTGAGGGAGGGAGAGGCCTGGATTTCCTGCCAGATCTGGGGGCCAGGGCCCTGTTCTCCTCAAATCCACCATATACATATATGTGTAAGTCTATATGGACATATATATGCACATATATGTATATGGAAGCGTTGGCAAAACGCTCTTTTTTGACGCCCGTTTCAAGCCCCAGGGGCGGATTTCTGAGAAATGGCTCACTTGCGGCACTTGCAGAGGCTACCCGTGGCCTGGGCTCAGGGAGGGCAGGTTCAGGCATCGGCCGACCCTGGCTGCACATCTTGGGGGGACCTTGGCCGGCACACAGGGCTCCTTGGGGTCCAGACTGCGTCCCAGGGCACTCTCTGTCCTCAGGGCGCAGTCACGTTCCGCCACACAGCCCGCTTTGGGCCTTCCTTGCATCCTCCCAGCAGGCATACAACCCTGTTGGCCAAAAAAAAAAAAAAAAAAAAAAAAGTGGTCACTCAGGGCACACCTCACACAGCTGTGGATCTGAGTTCTGATTCTGTCCCTTGTGACCTTAGTGTTCAGCTCTCTGAGGCTCAGTTTTCCACCGGAAAAGCTCAGCAAAGGACCAGCAGGCCGAGCTCAGGCCCAAGGCTGAGGGAGGGAGAGGCCTGGATTTCCTGCCAGATCTGGGGGCCAGGGCCCTGTTCTCCTCAAATCCACCATATACATATATGTGTAAGTCTATATGGACATATATATGCACATATATGTATATGGAAGCGTTGGCAAAACGCTCTTTTTTGACGCCCGTTTCAAGCCCCAGGGGCGGATTTCTGAGAAATGGCTCACTTGCGGCACTTGCAGAGGCTACCCGTGGCCTGGGCTCAGGGAGGGCAGGTTCAGGCATCGGACCCTGGCTGCACATCTTGGGGGGACCTTGGCCGGCACACAGGGCTCCTTGGGGTCCAGACTGCGTCCCAGGGCACTCTCTGTCCTCAGGGCGCAGTCACGTTCCGCCACACAGCCCGCTTTGGGCCTTCCTTGCATCCTCCAGCAGGCATACAACCCTGTTGGCCAAAAAAAAAAAAAAAAAAAAAAAAAAAGTGGTCACTCAGGGCACACCTCACACAGCTGTGGATCTGAGTTCTGATTCTGTCCCTTGTGACCTTAGTGTTCAGCTCTCTGAGGCTCAGTTTTCCACCGGAAAAGCTCAGCAAAGGACCAGCAGGCCGAGCTCAGGCCCAAGGCTGAGGGAGGAGAGGCCTGGATTTCCTGCCAGATCTGGGGGCCAGGGCCCTGTTCTCCTCAAATCCACCATATACATATATGTGTAAGTCTATATGGACATATATATGCACATATATGTATATGGAAGCGTTGGCAAAACGCTCTTTTTTGACGCCCGTTTCAAGCCCCAGGGGCGGATTTCTGAGAAATGGCTCACTTGCGGCACTTGCAGAGGCTACCCGTGGCCTGGGCTCAGGGAGGGCAGGTTCAGGCATCGGCCGACCCTGGCTGCACATCTTGGGGGGACCTTGGCCGGCACACAGGGCTCCTTGGGGTCCAGACTGCGTCCCAGGGCACTCTCTGTCCTCAGGGCGCAGTCACGTTCCGCCACACAGCCCGCTTTGGGCCTTCCTTGCATCCTCCAGCAGGCATACAACCCTGTTGGCCAAAAAAAAAAAAAAAAAAAAAAAAGTGGTCACTCAGGGCACACCTCACACAGCTGTGGATCTGAGTTCTGATTCTGTCCCTTGTGACCTTAGTGTTCAGCTCTCTGAGGCTCAGTTTTCCACCGGAAAAGCTCAGCAAAGGACCAGCAGGCCGAGCTCAGGCCCAAGGCTGAGGGAGGGAGAGGCCTGGATTTCCTGCCAGATCTGGGGGCCAGGGCCCTGTTCTCCTCAAATCCACCATATACATATATGTGTAAGTCTATATGGACATATATATGCACATATATGTATATGGAAGCGTTGGCAAAACGCTCTTTTTTGACGCCCGTTTCAAGCCCCAGGGGCGGATTTCTGAGAAATGGCTCACTTGCGGCACTTGCAGAGGCTACCCGTGGCCTGGGCTCAGGGAGGGCAGGTTCAGGCATCGGATGACCCTGGCTGCACATCTTGGGGGGACCTTGGCCGGCACACAGGGCTCCTTGGGGTCCAGACTGCGTCCCAGGGCACTCTCTGTCCTCAGGGCGCAGTCACGTTCCGCCACACAGCCCGCTTTGGGCCTTCCTTGCATCCTCCAGCAGGCATACAACCCTGTTGGCCAAAAGAAAAAAAAGTGGTCACTCAGGGCACACCTCACACAGCTGTGGATCTGAGTTCTGATTCTGTCCCTTGTGACCTTAGTGTTCAGCTCTCTGAGGCTCAGTTTTCCACCGGAAAAGCTCAGCAAAGGACCAGCAGGCCGAGCTCAGGCCCAAGGCTGAGGGAGGGAGAGGCCTGGATTTCCTGCCAGATCTGGGGGCCAGGGCCCTGTTCTCCTCAAATCCACCATATACATATATGTGTAAGTCTATATGGACATATATATGCACATATATGTATATGGAAGCGTTGGCAAAACGCTCTTTTTTGACGCCCGTTTCAAGCCCCAGGGGCGATTTCTGAGAAATGGCTCACTTGCGGCACTTGCAGAGGCTACCCGTGGCCTGGGCTCAGGGAGGGCAGGTTCAGGCATCGGCCGACCCTGGCTGCACATCTTGGGGGGACCTTGGCCGGCACACAGGGCTCCTTGGGGTCCAGACTGCGTCCCAGGGCACTCTCTGTCCTCAGGGCGCAGTCACGTTCCGCCACACAGCCCGCTTTGGCCCCCTTGCACCTCAACCCTGTTGGCCAAAAAAAAAAGTGGTCACTCAGGGCACACCTCACACAGCTGTGGATCTGAGTTCTGATTCTGTCCCTTGTGACCTTAGTGTTCAGCTCTCTGAGGCTCAGTTTTCCACCGGAAAAGCTCAGCAAAGGACCAGCAGGAGCTCAGGCCCAAGGCTGAGGGAGGGAGAGGCCTGGATTTCCTGCCAGATCTGGGGGCCAGGGCCCTGTTCTCCTCAAATCCACCATATACATATATGTGTAAGTCTATATGGACATATATATGCACATATATGTATATGGAAGCGTTGGCAAAACGCTCTTTTTTGACGCCCGTTTCAAGCCCCAGGGGCGGATTTCTGAGAAATGGCTCACTTGCGGCACTTGCAGAGGCTACCCGTGGCCTGGGCTCAGGGAGGGCAGGTTCAGGCATCGGATGACCCTGGCTGCACATCTTGGGGGGACCTTGGCCGGCACACAGGGCTCCTTGGGGTCCAGACTGCGTCCCAGGGCACTCTCTGTCCTCAGGGCGCAGTCACGTTCCGCCACACAGCCCGCTTTGGGCCTTCCTTGCATCCTCCAGCAGGCATACAACCCTGTTGGCCAAAAAAAAAAAAAAAAAAAGTGGTCACTCAGGGCACACCTCACACAGCTGTGGATCTGAGTTCTGATTCTGTCCCTTGTGACCTTAGTGTTCAGCTCTCTGAGGCTCAGTTTTCCACCGGAAAAGCTCAGCAAAGGACCAGCAGGCCGAGCTCAGGCCCAAGGCTGAGGGAGGGAGAGGCCTGGATTTCCTGCCAGATCTGGGGGCCAGGGCCCTGTTCTCCTCAAATCCACCATATACATATATGTGTAAGTCTATATGGACATATATATGCACATATATGTATATGGAAGCGTTGGCAAAACGCTCTTTTTTGACGCCCGTTTCAAGCCCCAGGGGCGGATTTCTGAGAAATGGC
Organism: Eonycteris spelaea; assembly: GCA_003508835.1. Classification (NCBI taxonomy): domain Eukaryota; kingdom Metazoa; phylum Chordata; class Mammalia; order Chiroptera; family Pteropodidae; genus Eonycteris; species Eonycteris spelaea. Next base: position 45,849 of record PUFA01000923.1, on the reverse strand, counting down.
TCACTTGCGGCACTTGCAGAGGCTACCCGTGGCCTGGGCTCAGGGAGGGCAGGTTCAGGCATCGGCCGACCCTGGCTGCACATCTTGGGGGGACCTTGGCCGGCACACAGGGCTCCTTGGGGTCCAGACTGCGTCCCAGGGCACTCTCTGTCCTCAGGGCGCAGTCACGTTCCGCCACACAGCCCGCTTTGGGCCTTCCTTGCATCCTCCAGCAGGCATACAACCCTGTTGGCCAAAAAAAAAAGAAAAGAAAAAAGTGGTCACCTCAGGGACACCTCACAAGCTTGGATCTGAGTTCTGATTCTGTCCTCGTGATGCCTTAGTGTTTCAGCTCTCTGAGGCTCAGTCTTTCCACCGGAAAAGCTCAGCAAAGGACCAGCAGGCCGAGCTCAGGCCCCAAGGCTGAGGGAGGGAAGGCCTGGATTCCTGCCAGATCTGGGGGCCAGGGCCCTGTTCTCCTCAAATCCACCATATACATATATGTGTAAGTCTATATGGACATATATATGCACATATATGTATATGGAAGCGTTGGCAAAAACGCTCTTTTTTTGAAGTTTCAAGCCCCAGGGGCGGATTTCTGAGAAATGGCTCACTTGCGGCACTTGCAGAGGCTACCCGTGGCCTGGGCTCAGGGAGGGCAGGTTCAGGCATCGGCCGACCCTGGCTGCACATCTTGGGGGGACCTTGGCCGGCACACAGGGCTCCTTGGGGTCCAGACTGCGTCCCAGGGCACTCTCTGTCCTCAGGGCGCAGTCACGTTCCGCCACACAGCCCGCTTTGGGCCTTCCTTGCATCCTCCCAGCAGGCATACAACCCTGTTGGCCAAAAAAAAAAAAAAAAAAAAAAAAAGTGGTCACTCAGGGCACACCTCACACAGCTGTGGATCTGAGTTCTGATTCTGTCCCTTGTGACCTTAGTGTTCAGCTCTCTGAGGCTCAGTTTTCCACCGGAAAAGCTCAGCAAAGGACCAGCAGGCCGAGCTCAGGCCCAAGGCTGAGGGAGGGAGAGGCCTGGATTTCCTGCCAGATCTGGGGGCCAGGGCCCTGTTCTCCTCAAATCCACCATATACATATATGTGTAAGTCTATATGGACATATATATGCACATATATATGTATATGGAAGCGTTGGCAAAACGCTCTTTTTTGACGCCCGTTTCAAGCCCCAGGGGCGGATTTCTGAGAAATGGCTCACTTGCGGCACTTGCAGAGGCTACCCGTGGCCTGGGCTCAGGGAGGGCAGGTTCAGGCATCGGCCGACCCTGGCTGCACATCTTGGGGGGACCTTGGCCGGCACACAGGGCTCCTTGGGGTCCAGACTGCGTCCCAGGGCACTCTCTGTCCTCAGGGCGCAGTCACGTTCCGCCACACAGCCCGCTTTGGGCCTTCCTTGCATCCTCCCAGCAGGCATACACCCTGTTGGCCAAAAAAAAAAAAAAAAAAAAAAAAAAGTGGTCACTCAGGGCACACCTCACACAGCTGTGGATCTGAGTTCTGATTCTGTCCCTTGTGACCTTAGTGTTCAGCTCTCTGAGGCTCAGTTTTCCACCGGAAAAGCTCAGCAAAGGACCAGCAGGCCGAGCTCAGGCCCAAGGCTGAGGGAGGGAGAGGCCTGGATTTCCTGCCAGATCTGGGGGCCAGGGCCCTGTTCTCCTCAAATCCACCATATACATATATGTGTAAGTCTATATGGACATATATATGCACATATATGTATATGGAAGCGTTGGCAAAACGCTCTTTTTTGACGCCCGTTTCAAGCCCCAGGGGCGGATTTCTGAGAAATGGCTCACTTGCGGCACTTGCAGAGGCTACCCGTGGCCTGGGCTCAGGGAGGGCAGGTTCAGGCATCGGCCGACCCTGGCTGCACATCTTGGGGGGACCTTGGCCGGCACACAGGGCTCCTTGGGGTCCAGACTGCGTCCCAGGGCACTCTCTGTCCTCAGGGCGCAGTCACGTTCCGCCACACAGCCCGCTTTGGGCCTTCCTTGCATCCTCCCAGCAGGCATACAACCCTGTTGGCCAAAAAAAAAAAAAAAAAAAAAAAGTGGTCACTCAGGGCACACCTCACACAGCTGTGGATCTGAGTTCTGATTCTGTCCCTTGTGACCTTAGTGTTCAGCTCTCTGAGGCTCAGTTTTCCACCGGAAAAGCTCAGCAAAGGACCAGCAGGCCGAGCTCAGTCAGGCCCAAGGCTGAGGGAGGGAGAGGCCTGGATTTCCTGCCAGATCTGGGGGCCAGGGCCCTGTTCTCCTCAAATCCACCATATACATATATGTGTAAGTCTATATGGACATATATATGCACATATATGTATATGGAAGCGTTGGCAAAACGCTCTTTTTTGACGCCCGTTTCAAGCCCCAGGGGCGGATTTCTGAGAAATGGCTCACTTGCGGCACTTGCAGAGGCTACCCGTGGCCTGGGCTCAGGGAGGGCAGGTTCAGGCATCGGCCGACCCTGGCTGCACATCTTGGGGGGACCTTGGCCGGCACACAGGGCTCCTTGGGGTCCAGACTGCGTCCCAGGGCACTCTCTGTCCTCAGGGCGCAGTCACGTTCCGCCACACAGCCCGCTTTGGGCCTTCCTTGCATCCTCCCAGCAGGCATACAACCCTGTTGGCCAAAAAAAAAAAAAAAAAAAAAAAAAGTGGTCACTCAGGGCACACCTCACACAGCTGTGGATCTGAGTTCTGATTCTGTCCCTTGTGACCTTAGTGTTCAGCTCTCTGAGGCTCAGTTTTCCACCGGAAAAGCTCAGCAAAGGACCAGCAGGCCGAGCTCAGGCCCAAGGCTGAGGGAGGGAGAGGCCTGGATTTCCTGCCAGATCTGGGGGCCAGGGCCCTGTTCTCCTCAAATCCACCATATACATATATGTGTAAGTCTATATGGACATATATATGCACATATATGTATATGGCGTTGGCAAAACGCTCTTTTTTGACGCCCGTTTCAAGCCCCAGGGGCGGATTTCTGAGAAATGGCTCACTTGCGGCACTTGCAGAGGCTACCCGTGGCCTGGGCTCAGGGAGGGCAGGTTCAGGCATCGGCCGACCCTGGCTGCACATCTTGGGGGGACCTTGGCCGGCACACAGGGCTCCTTGGGGTCCAGACTGCGTCCCAGGGCACTCTCTGTCCTCAGGGCGCAGTCACGTTCCGCCACACAGCCCGCTTTGGGCCTTCCTTGCATCCTCCAGCAGGCATACAACCCTGTTGGCCAAAAAAAAAAAAAAAAAAAAAAAAAGTGGTCACTCAGGGCACACCTCACACAGCTGTGGATCTGAGTTCTGATTCTGTCCCTTGTGACCTTAGTGTTCAGCTCTCTGAGGCTCAGTTTTCCACCGGAAAAGCTCAGCAAAGGACCAGCAGGCCGAGCTCAGGCCCAAGGCTGAGGGAGGGAGAGGCCTGGATTTCCTGCCAGATCTGGGGGCCAGGGCCCTGTTCTCCTCAAATCCACCATATACATATATGTGTAAGTCTATATGGACATATATATGCACATATATGTATATGGAAGCGTTGGCAAAACGCTCTTTTTTGACGCCCGTTTCAAGCCCCAGGGGCGGATTTCTGAGAAATGGCTCACTTGCGGCACTTGCAGAGGCTACCCGTGGCCTGGGCTCAGGGAGGGCAGGTTCAGGCATCGGCCGATGGCTGCACATCTTGGGGGGACCTTGGCCGGCACACAGGGCTCCTTGGGGTCCAGACTGCGTCCCAGGGCACTCTCTGTCCTCAGGGCGCAGTCACGTTCCGCCACACAGCCCGCTTTGGGCCTTCCTTGCATCCTCCCAGCAGGCATACAACCCTGTTGGCCAAAAAAAAAAAAAAGTGGTCACTCAGGGCACACCTCACACAGCTGTGGATCTGAGTTCTGATTCTGTCCCTTGTGACCTTAGTGTTCAGCTCTCTGAGGCTCAGTTTTCCACCGGAAAAGCTCAGCAAAGGACCAGCAGGCCGAGCTCAGGCCCAAGGCTGAGGGAGGGAGAGGCCTGGATTTCCTGCCAGATCTGGGGGCCAGGGCCCTGTTCTCCTCAAATCCACCATATACATATATGTGTAAGTCTATATGGACATATATATGCACATATATGTATATGGAAGCGTTGGCAAAACGCTCTTTTTTGACGCCCGTTTCAAGCCCCAGGGGCGGATTTCTGAGAAATGGCTCACTTGCGGCACTTGCAGAGGCTACCCGTGGCCTGGGCTCAGGGAGGGCAGGTTCAGGCATCGGCCGACCCTGGCTGCACATCTTGGGGGGACCTTGGCCGGCACACAGGGCTCCTTGGGGTCCAGACTGCGTCCCAGGGCACTCTCTGTCCTCAGGGCGCAGTCACGTTCCGCCACACAGCCCGCTTTGGGCCTTCCTTGCATCCTCCAGCAGGCATACAACCCTGTTGGCCAAAAAAAAAAAAAAAAAAAGTGGTCACTCAGGGCACACCTCACACAGCTGTGGATCTGAGTTCTGATTCTGTCCCTTGTGACCTTAGTGTTCAGCTCTCTGAGGCTCAGTTTTCCACCGGAAAAGCTCAGCAAAGGACCAGCAGGCCGAGCTCAGGCCCAAGGCTGAGGGAGGGAGAGGCCTGGATTTCCTGCCAGATCTGGGGGCCAGGGCCCTGTTCTCCTCAAATCCACCATATACATATATGTGTAAGTCTATATGGACATATATATGCACATATATGTATATGGAAGCGTTGGCAAAACGCTCTTTTTTGACGCCCGTTTCAAGCCCCAGGGGCGGATTTCTGAGAAATGGCTCACTTGCGGCACTTGCAGAGGCTACCCGTGGCCTGGGCTCAGGGAGGGCAGGTTCAGGCATCGGCCGACCCTGGCTGCACATCTTGGGGGGACCTTGGCCGGCACACAGGGCTCCTTGGGGTCCAGACTGCGTCCCAGGGCACTCTCTGTCCTCAGGGCGCAGTCACGTTCCGCCACACAGCCCGCTTTGGGCCTTCCTTGCATCCTCCCAGCAGGCATACAACCCTGTTGGCCAAAAAAAAAAAAAAAAAAAAAAAAAGTGGTCACTCAGGGCACACCTCACACAGCTGTGGATCTGAGTTCTGATTCTGTCCCTTGTGACCTTAGTGTTCAGCTCTCTGAGGCTCAGTTTTCCACCGGAAAAGCTCAGCAAAGGACCAGCAGGCCGAGCTCAGGCCCAAGGCTGAGGGAGGGAGAGGCCTGGATTTCCTGCCAGATCTGGGGGCCAGGGCCCTGTTCTCCTCAAATCCACCATATACATATATGTGTAAGTCTATATGGACATATATATGCACATATATGTATATGGAAGCGTTGGCAAAACGCTCTTTTTTGACGCCCGTTTCAAGCCCCAGGGGCGGATTTCTGAGAAATGGCTCACTTGCGGCACTTGCAGAGGCTACCCGTGGCCTGGGCTCAGGGAGGGCAGGTTCAGGCATCGGCCGACCCTGGCTGCACATCTTGGGGGGACCTTGGCCGGCACACAGGGCTCCTTGGGGTCCAGACTGCGTCCCAGGGCACTCTCTGTCCTCAGGGCGCAGTCACGTTCCGCCACACAGCCCGCTTTGGGCCTTCCTTGCATCCTCCCAGCAGGCATACAACCCTGTTGGCCAAAAAAAAAAAAAAAAAAAAAAGTGGTCACTCAGGGCACACCTCACACAGCTGTGGATCTGAGTTCTGATTCTGTCCCTTGTGACCTTAGTGTTCAGCTCTCTGAGGCTCAGTTTTCCACCGGAAAAGCTCAGCAAAGGACCAGCAGGCCGAGCTCAGGCCCAAGGCTGAGGGAGGGAGAGGCCTGGATTTCCTGCCAGATCTGGGGGCCAGGGCCCTGTTCTCCTCAAATCCACCATATACATATATGTGTAAGTCTATATGGACATATATATGCACATATATGTATATGGAAGCGTTGGCAAAACGCTCTTTTTTGACGCCCGTTTCAAGCCCCAGGGGCGGATTTCTGAGAAATGGCTCACTTGCGGCACTTGCAGAGGCTACCCGTGGCCTGGGCTCAGGGAGGGCAGGTTCAGGCATCGGCCGACCCTGGCTGCACATCTTGGGGGGACCTTGGCCGGCACACAGGGCTCCTTGGGGTCCAGACTGCGTCCCAGGGCACTCTCTGTCCTCAGGGCGCAGTCACGTTCCGCCACACAGCCCGCTTTGGGCCTTCCTTGCATCCTCCCAGCAGGCATACAACCCTGTTGGCCAAAAAAAAAAAAAAAAAAAAAAAGTGGTCACTCAGGGCACACCTCACACAGCTGTGGATCTGAGTTCTGATTCTGTCCCTTGTGACCTTAGTGTTCAGCTCTCTGAGGCTCAGTTTTCCACCGGAAAAGCTCAGCAAAGGACCAGCAGGCCGAGCTCAGGCCCAAGGCTGAGGGAGGGAGAGGCCTGGATTTCCTGCCAGATCTGGGGGCCAGGGCCCTGTTCTCCTCAAATCCACCATATACATATATGTGTAAGTCTATATGGACATATATATGCACATATATGTATATGGAAGCGTTGGCAAAACGCTCTTTTTTGACGCCCGTTTCAAGCCCCAGGGGCGGATTTCTGAGAAATGGCTCACTTGCGGCACTTGCAGAGGCTACCCGTGGCCTGGGCTCAGGGAGGGCAGGTTCAGGCATCGGCCGACCCTGGCTGCACATCTTGGGGGGACCTTGGCCGGCACACAGGGCTCCTTGGGGTCCAGACTGCGTCCCAGGGCACTCTCTGTCCTCAGGGCGCAGTCACGTTCCGCCACACAGCCCGCTTTGGGCCTTCCTTGCATCCTCCAGCAGGCATACAACCCTGTTGGCCAAAAAAAAAAAAAAAAAAAAAAAAAGTGGTCACTCAGGGCACACCTCACACAGCTGTGGATCTGAGTTCTGATTCTGTCCCTTGTGACCTTAGTGTTCAGCTCTCTGAGGCTCAGTTTTCCACCGGAAAAGCTCAGCAAAGGACCAGCAGGCCGAGCTCAGGCCCAAGGCTGAGGGAGGGAGAGGCCTGGATTTCCTGCCAGATCTGGGGGCCAGGGCCCTGTTCTCCTCAAATCCACCATATACATATATGTGTAAGTCTATATGGACATATATATGCACATATATGTATATGGAAGCGTTGGCAAAACGCTCTTTTTTGACGCCCGTTTCAAGCCCCAGGGGCGGATTTCTGAGAAATGGCTCACTTGCGGCACTTGCAGAGGCTACCCGTGGCCTGGGCTCAGGGAGGGCAGGTTCAGGCATCGGACCCTGGCTGCACATCTTGGGGGGACCTTGGCCGGCACACAGGGCTCCTTGGGGTCCAGACTGCGTCCCAGGGCACTCTCTGTCCTCAGGGCGCAGTCACGTTCCGCCACACAGCCCGCTTTGGGCCTTCCTTGCATCCTCCCAGCAGGCATACAACCCTGTTGGCCAAAAGAAAAAAAGTGGTCACTCAGGGCACACCTCACACAGCTGTGGATCTGAGTTCTGATTCTGTCCCTTGTGACCTTAGTGTTCAGCTCTCTGAGGCTCAGTTTTCCACCGGAAAAGCTCAGCAAAGGACCAGCAGGCCGAGCTCAGGCCCAAGGCTGAGGGAGGGAGAGGCCTGGATTTCCTGCCAGATCTGGGGGCCAGGGCCCTGTTCTCCTCAAATCCACCATATACATATATGTGTAAGTCTATATGGACATATATATGCACATATATGTATATGGAAGCGTTGGCAAAACGCTCTTTTTTGACGCCCGTTTCAAGCCCCAGGGGCGGATTTCTGAGAAATGGCTCACTTGCGGCACTTGCAGAGGCTACCCGTGGCCTGGGCTCAGGGAGGGCAGGTTCAGGCATCGGCCGACCCTGGCTGCACATCTTGGGGGGACCTTGGCCGGCACACAGGGCTCCTTGGGGTCCAGACTGCGTCCCAGGGCACTCTCTGTCCTCAGGGCGCAGTCACGTTCCGCCACACAGCCCGCTTTGGGCCTTCCTTGCATCCTCCAGCAGGCATACAACCCTGTTGGCCAAAAGAAAAAAAGTGGTCACTCAGGGCACACCTCACACAGCTGTGGATCTGAGTTCTGATTCTGTCCCTTGTGACCTTAGTGTTCAGCTCTCTGAGGCTCAGTTTTCCACCGGAAAAGCTCAGCAAAGGACCAGCAGGCCGAGCTCAGGCCCAAGGCTGAGGGAGGGAGAGGCCTGGATTTCCTGCCAGATCTGGGGGCCAGGGCCCTGTTCTCCTCAAATCCACCATATACATATATGTGTAAGTCTATATGGACATATATATGCACATATATGTATATGGAAGCGTTGGCAAAACGCTCTTTTTTGACGCCCGTTTCAAGCCCCAGGGGCGGATTTCTGAGAAATGGCTCACTTGCGGCACTTGCAGAGGCTACCCGTGGCCTGGGCTCAGGGAGGGCAGGTTCAGGCATCGGCCGACCCTGGCTGCACATCTTGGGGGGACCTTGGCCGGCACACAGGGCTCCTTGGGGTCCAGACTGCGTCCCAGGGCACTCTCTGTCCTCAGGGCGCAGTCACGTTCCGCCACACAGCCCGCTTTGGGCCTTCCTTGCATCCTCCCAGCAGGCATACAACCCTGTTGGCCAAAAAAAAAAAAAAAAGTGGTCACTCAGGGCACACCTCACACAGCTGTGGATCTGAGTTCTGATTCTGTCCCTTGTGACCTTAGTGTTCAGCTCTCTGAGGCTCAGTTTTCCACCGGAAAAGCTCAGCAAAGGACCAGCAGGCCGAGCTCAGGCCCAAGGCTGAGGGAGGGAGAGGCCTGGATTTCCTGCCAGATCTGGGGGCCAGGGCCCTGTTCTCCTCAAATCCACCATATACATATATGTGTAAGTCTATATGGACATATATATGCACATATATGTATATGGAAGCGTTGGCAAAACGCTCTTTTTTGACGCCCGTTTCAAGCCCAGGGGCGGATTTCTGAGAAATGGCTCACTTGCGGCACTTGCAGAGGCTACCCGTGGCCTGGGCTCAGGGAGGGCAGGTTCAGGCATCGGCCCCTGGCTGCACATCTTGGGGGGACCTTGGCCGGCACACAGGGCTCCTTGGGGTCCAGACTGCGTCCCAGGGCACTCTCTGTCCTCAGGGCGCAGTCACGTTCCGCCACACAGCCCGCTTTGGGCCTTCCTTGCATCCTCCCAGCAGGCATACAACCCTGTTGGCCAAAAGAAAAAAAAGTGGTCACTCAGGGCACACCTCACACAGCTGTGGATCTGAGTTCTGATTCTGTCCCTTGTGACCTTAGTGTTCAGCTCTCTGAGGCTCAGTTTTCCACCGGAAAAGCTCAGCAAAGGACCAGCAGGCCGAGCTCAGGCCCAAGGCTGAGGGAGGGAGAGGCCTGGATTTCCTGCCAGATCTGGGGGCCAGGGCCCTGTTCTCCTCAAATCCACCATATACATATATGTGTAAGTCTATATGGACATATATATGCACATATATGTATATGGAAGCGTTGGCAAAACGCTCTTTTTTGACGCCCGTTTCAAGCCCCAGGGGCGGATTTCTGAGAAATGGCTCACTTGCGGCACTTGCAGAGGCTACCCGTGGCCTGGGCTCAGGGAGGGCAGGTTCAGGCATCGGGACCCTGGCTGCACATCTTGGGGGGACCTTGGCCGGCACACAGGGCTCCTTGGGGTCCAGACTGCGTCCCAGGGCACTCTCTGTCCTCAGGGCGCAGTCACGTTCCGCCACACAGCCCGCTTTGGGCCTTCCTTGCATCCTCCCAGCAGGCATACAACCCTGTTGGCCAAAAAAAAAAAAAAAAGTGGTCACTCAGGGCACACCTCACACAGCTGTGGATCTGAGTTCTGATTCTGTCCCTTGTGACCTTAGTGTTCAGCTCTCTGAGGCTCAGTTTTCCACCGGAAAAGCTCAGCAAAGGACCAGCAGGCCGAGCTCAGGCCCAAGGCTGAGGGAGGGAGAGGCCTGGATTTCCTGCCAGATCTGGGGGCCAGGGCCCTGTTCTCCTCAAATCCACCATATACATATATGTGTAAGTCTATATGGACATATATATGCACATATATGTATATGGAAGCGTTGGCAAAACGCTCTTTTTTGACGCCCGTTTCAAGCCCCAGGGGCGGATTTCTGAGAAATGGCTCACTTGCGGCACTTGCAGAGGCTACCCGTGGCCTGGGCTCAGGGAGGGCAGGTTCAGGCATCGGACCCTGGCTGCACATCTTGGGGGGACCTTGGCCGGCACACAGGGCTCCTTGGGGTCCAGACTGCGTCCCAGGGCACTCTCTGTCCTCAGGGCGCAGTCACGTTCCGCCACACAGCCCGCTTTGGGCCTTCCTTGCATCCTCCAGCAGGCATACAACCCTGTTGGCCAAAAGAAAAAAAGTGGTCACTCAGGGCACACCTCACACAGCTGTGGATCTGAGTTCTGATTCTGTCCCTTGTGACCTTAGTGTTCAGCTCTCTGAGGCTCAGTTTTCCACCGGAAAAGCTCAGCAAAGGACCAGCAGGCCGAGCTCAGGCCCAAGGCTGAGGGAGGGAGAGGCCTGGATTTCCTGCCAGATCTGGGGGCCAGGGCCCTGTTCTCCTCAAATCCACCATATACATATATGTGTAAGTCTATATGGACATATATATGCACATATATGTATATGGAAGCGTTGGCAAAACGCTCTTTTTTGACGCCCGTTTCAAGCCCCAGGGGCGGATTTCTGAGAAATGGCTCACTTGCGGCACTTGCAGAGGCTACCCGTGGCCTGGGCTCAGGGAGGGCAGGTTCAGGCATCGGCCGACCCTGGCTGCACATCTTGGGGGGACCTTGGCCGGCACACAGGGCTCCTTGGGGTCCAGACTGCGTCCCAGGGCACTCTCTGTCCTCAGGGCGCAGTCACGTTCCGCCACACAGCCCGCTTTGGGCCTTCCTTGCATCCTCCAGCAGGCATACAACCCTGTTGGCCAAAAGAAAAAAAAAGTGGTCACTCAGGGCACACCTCACACAGCTGTGGATCTGAGTTCTGATTCTGTCCCTTGTGACCTTAGTGTTCAGCTCTCTGAGGCTCAGTTTTCCACCGGAAAAGCTCAGCAAAGGACCAGCAGGCCGAGCTCAGGCCCAAGGCTGAGGGAGGGAGAGGCCTGGATTTCCTGCCAGATCTGGGGGCCAGGGCCCTGTTCTCCTCAAATCCACCATATACATATATGTGTAAGTCTATATGGACATATATATGCACATATATGTATATGGAAGCGTTGGCAAAACGCTCTTTTTTGACGCCCGTTTCAAGCCCCAGGGGCGGATTTCTGAGAAATGGCTCACTTGCGGCACTTGCAGAGGCTACCCGTGGCCTGGGCTCAGGGAGGGCAGGTTCAGGCATCGGCCGACCCTGGCTGCACATCTTGGGGGGACCTTGGCCGGCACACAGGGCTCCTTGGGGTCCAGACTGCGTCCCAGGGCACTCTCTGTCCTCAGGGCGCAGTCACGTTCCGCCACACAGCCCGCTTTGGGCCTTCCTTGCATCCTCCAGCAGGCATACAACCCTGTTGGCCAAAAAAAAAAAAAAAGTGGTCACTCAGGGCACACCTCACACAGCTGTGGATCTGAGTTCTGATTCTGTCCCTTGTGACCTTAGTGTTCAGCTCTCTGAGGCTCAGTTTTCCACCGGAAAAGCTCAGCAAAGGACCAGCAGGCCGAGCTCAGGCCCAAGGCTGAGGGAGGGAGAGGCCTGGATTTCCTGCCAGATCTGGGGGCCAGGGCCCTGTTCTCCTCAAATCCACCATATACATATATGTGTAAGTCTATATGGACATATATATGCACATATATGTATATGGAAGCGTTGGCAAAACGCTCTTTTTTGACGCCCGTTTCAAGCCCCAGGGGCGGATTTCTGAGAAATGGCTCACTTGCGGCACTTGCAGAGGCTACCCGTGGCCTGGGCTCAGGGAGGGCAGGTTCAGGCATCGGCCGACCCTGGCTGCACATCTTGGGGGGACCTTGGCCGGCACACAGGGCTCCTTGGGGTCCAGACTGCGTCCCAGGGCACTCTCTGTCCTCAGGGCGCAGTCACGTTCCGCCACACAGCCCGCTTTGGGCCTTCCTTGCATCCTCCCAGCAGGCATACAACCCTGTTGGCCAAAAAAAAAAAAAAAAAGTGGTCACTCAGGGCACACCTCACACAGCTGTGGATCTGAGTTCTGATTCTGTCCCTTGTGACCTTAGTGTTCAGCTCTCTGAGGCTCAGTTTTCCACCGGAAAAGCTCAGCAAAGGACCAGCAGGCCGAGCTCAGGCCCAAGGCTGAGGGAGGGAGAGGCCTGGATTTCCTGCCAGATCTGGGGGCCAGGGCCCTGTTCTCCTCAAATCCACCATATACATATATGTGTAAGTCTATATGGACATATATATGCACATATATGTATATGGAAGCGTTGGCAAAACGCTCTTTTTTGACGCCCGTTTCAAGCCCCAGGGGCGGATTTCTGAGAAATGGCTCACTTGCGGCACTTGCAGAGGCTACCCGTGGCCTGGGCTCAGGGAGGGCAGGTTCAGGCATCGGCCGACCCTGGCTGCACATCTTGGGGGGACCTTGGCCGGCACACAGGGCTCCTTGGGGTCCAGACTGCGTCCCAGGGCACTCTCTGTCCTCAGGGCGCAGTCACGTTCCGCCACACAGCCCGCTTTGGGCCTTCCTTGCATCCTCCCAGCAGGCATACAACCCTGTTGGCCAAAAGAAAAAAAGTGGTCACTCAGGGCACACCTCACACAGCTGTGGATCTGAGTTCTGATTCTGTCCTTGTGACCTTAGTGTTCAGCTCTCTGAGGCTCAGTTTTCCACCGGAAAAGCTCAGCAAAGGACCAGCAGGCCGAGCTCAGGCCCAAGGCTGAGGGAGGGAGAGGCCTGGATTTCCTGCCAGATCTGGGGGCCAGGGCCCTGTTCTCCTCAAATCCACCATATACATATATGTGTAAGTCTATATGGACATATATATGCACATATATGTATATGGAAGCGTTGGCAAAACGCTCTTTTTTGACGCCCGTTTCAAGCCCCAGGGGCGGATTTCTGAGAAATGGCTCACTTGCGGCACTTGCAGAGGCTACCCGTGGCCTGGGCTCAGGGAGGGCAGGTTCAGGCATCGGACCCTGGCTGCACATCTTGGGGGGACCTTGGCCGGCACACAGGGCTCCTTGGGGTCCAGACTGCGTCCCAGGGCACTCTCTGTCCTCAGGGCGCAGTCACGTTCCGCCACACAGCCCGCTTTGGGCCTTCCTTGCATCCTCCAGCAGGCATACAACCCTGTTGGCCAAAAAAAAAAAAAAAAAAAGTGGTCACTCAGGGCACACCTCACACAGCTGTGGATCTGAGTTCTGATTCTGTCCCTTGTGACCTTAGTGTTCAGCTCTCTGAGGCTCAGTTTTCCACCGGAAAAGCTCAGCAAAGGACCAGCAGGCCGAGCTCAGGCCCAAGGCTGAGGGAGGGAGAGGCCTGGATTTCCTGCCAGATCTGGGGGCCAGGGCCCTGTTCTCCTCAAATCCACCATATACATATATGTGTAAGTCTATATGGACATATATATGCACATATATGTATATGGAAGCGTTGGCAAAACGCTCTTTTTTGACGCCCGTTTCAAGCCCCAGGGGCGGATTTCTGAGAAATGGCTCACTTGCGGCACTTGCAGAGGCTACCCGTGGCCTGGGCTCAGGGAGGGCAGGTTCAGGCATCGGCCGACCCTGGCTGCACATCTTGGGGGGACCTTGGCCGGCACACAGGGCTCCTTGGGGTCCAGACTGCGTCCCAGGGCACTCTCTGTCCTCAGGGCGCAGTCACGTTCCGCCACACAGCCCGCTTTGGGCCTTCCTTGCATCCTCCCAGCAGGCATACAACCCTGTTGGCCAAAAGAAAAAAAAGTGGTCACTCAGGGCACACCTCACACAGCTGTGGATCTGAGTTCTGATTCTGTCCCTTGTGACCTTAGTGTTCAGCTCTCTGAGGCTCAGTTTTCCACCGGAAAAGCTCAGCAAAGGACCAGCAGGCAGCTCAGGCCCAAGGCTGAGGGAGGGAGAGGCCTGGATTTCCTGCCAGATCTGGGGGCCAGGGCCCTGTTCTCCTCAAATCCACCATATACATATATGTGTAAGTCTATATGGACATATATATGCACATATATGTATATGGAAGCGTTGGCAAAACGCTCTTTTTTGACGCCCGTTTCAAGCCCCAGGGGCGGATTTCTGAGAAATGGCTCACTTGCGGCACTTGCAGAGGCTACCCGTGGCCTGGGCTCAGGGAGGGCAGGTTCAGGCATCGGCCGACCCTGGCTGCACATCTTGGGGGGACCTTGGCCGGCACACAGGGCTCCTTGGGGTCCAGACTGCGTCCCAGGGCACTCTCTGTCCTCAGGGCGCAGTCACGTTCCGCCACACAGCCCGCTTTGGGCCTTCCTTGCATCCTCCCAGCAGGCATACAACCTGTTGGCCAAAAGAAAAAAAGTGGTCACTCAGGGCACACCTCACACAGCTGTGGATCTGAGTTCTGATTCTGTCCCTTGTGACCTTAGTGTTCAGCTCTCTGAGGCTCAGTTTTCCACCGGAAAAGCTCAGCAAAGGACCAGCAGGCCGAGCTCAGGCCCAAGGCTGAGGGAGGGAGAGGCCTGGATTTCCTGCCAGATCTGGGGGCCAGGGCCCTGTTCTCCTCAAATCCACCATATACATATATGTGTAAGTCTATATGGACATATATATGCACATATGTATATGGAAGCGTTGGCAAAACGCTCTTTTTTGACGCCCGTTTCAAGCCCCAGGGGCGGATTTCTGAGAAATGGCTCACTTGCGGCACTTGCAGAGGCTACCCGTGGCCTGGGCTCAGGGAGGGCAGGTTCAGGCATCGGAGACCCTGGCTGCACATCTTGGGGGGACCTTGGCCGGCACACAGGGCTCCTTGGGGTCCAGACTGCGTCCCAGGGCACTCTCTGTCCTCAGGGCGCAGTCACGTTCCGCCACACAGCCCGCTTTGGGCCTTCCTTGCATCCTCCAGCAGGCATACAACCCTGTTGGCCAAAAGAAAAAAAGTGGTCACTCAGGGCACACCTCACACAGCTGTGGATCTGAGTTCTGATTCTGTCCCTTGTGACCTTAGTGTTCAGCTCTCTGAGGCTCAGTTTTCCACCGGAAAAGCTCAGCAAAGGACCAGCAGGCCGAGCTCAGGCCCAAGGCTGAGGGAGGGAGAGGCCTGGATTTCCTGCCAGATCTGGGGGCCAGGGCCCTGTTCTCCTCAAATCCACCATATACATATATGTGTAAGTCTATATGGACATATATATGCACATATATGTATATGGAAGCGTTGGCAAAACGCTCTTTTTTGACGCCCGTTTCAAGCCCCAGGGGCGGATTTCTGAGAAATGGCTCACTTGCGGCACTTGCAGAGGCTACCCGTGGCCTGGGCTCAGGGAGGGCAGGTTCAGGCATCGGCCGACCCTGGCTGCACATCTTGGGGGACCTTGGCCGGCACACAGGGCTCCTTGGGGTCCAGACTGCGTCCCAGGGCACTCTCTGTCCTCAGGGCGCAGTCACGTTCCGCCACACAGCCCGCTTTGGGCCTTCCTTGCATCCTCCCAGCAGGCATACAACCCTGTTGGCCAAAAGAAAAAAAAGTGGTCACTCAGGGCACACCTCACACAGCTGTGGATCTGAGTTCTGATTCTGTCCCTTGTGACCTTAGTGTTCAGCTCTCTGAGGCTCAGTTTTCCACCGGAAAAGCTCAGCAAAGGACCAGCAGGCCGAGCTCAGGCCCAAGGCTGAGGGAGGGAGAGGCCTGGATTTCCTGCCAGATCTGGGGGCCAGGGCCTGTTCTCCTCAAATCCACCATATACATATATGTGTAAGTCTATATGGACATATATATGCACATATATGTATATGGAAGCGTTGGCAAAACGCTCTTTTTGACGCCCGTTTCAAGCCCCAGGGGCGGATTTCTGAGAAATGGCTCACTTGCGGCACTTGCAGAGGCTACCCGTGGCCTGGGCTCAGGGAGGGCAGGTTCAGGCATCGGCCGACCCTGGCTGCACATCTTGGGGGGACCTTGGCCGGCACACAGGCTCCTTGGGGTCCAGACTGCGTCCCAGGGCACTCTCTGTCCTCAGGGCGCAGTCACGTTCCGCCACAGCCCCGCTTTGGGCCTTCCTTGCATCCTCCCAGCAGGCATACAACCCTGTTGGCCAAAAAAAAAAAAAAAAAAAAAAAAAGTGGTCACTCAGGGCACACCTCACACAGCTGTGGATCTGAGTTCTGATTCTGTCCCTTGTGACCTTAGTGTTCAGCTCTCTGAGGCTCAGTTTTCCACCGGAAAAGCTCAGCAAAGGACCAGCAGGCCGAGCTCAGGCCCAAGGCTGAGGGAGGGAGAGGCCTGGATTTCCTGCCAGATCTGGGGGCCAGGGCCCTGTTCTCCTCAAATCCACCATATACATATATGTGTAAGTCTATATGGACATATATATGCACATATATGTATATGGAAGCGTTGGCAAAACGCTCTTTTTTGACGCCCGTTTCAAGCCCCAGGGGCGGATTTCTGAGAAATGGCTCACTTGCGGCACTTGCAGAGGCTACCCGTGGCCTGGGCTCAGGGAGGGCAGGTTCAGGCATCGGATGACCCTGGCTGCACATCTTGGGGGGACCTTGGCCGGCACACAGGGCTCCTTGGGGTCCAGACTGCGTCCCAGGGCACTCTCTGTCCTCAGGGCGCAGTCACGTTCCGCCACACAGCCCGCTTTGGGCCTTCCTTGCATCCTCCAGCAGGCATACAACCCTGTTGGCCAAAAGAAAAAAAGTGGTCACTCAGGGCACACCTCACACAGCTGTGGATCTGAGTTCTGATTCTGTCCCTTGTGACCTTAGTGTTCAGCTCTCTGAGGCTCAGTTTTCCACCGGAAAAGCTCAGCAAAGGACCAGCAGGCCGAGCTCAGGCCCAAGGCTGAGGGAGGGAGAGGCCTGGATTTCCTGCCAGATCTGGGGGCCAGGGCCCTGTTCTCCTCAAATCCACCATATACATATATGTGTAAGTCTATATGGACATATATATGCACATATATGTATATGGAAGCGTTGGCAAACGCTCTTTTTTGCGCCCGTTTCAAGCCCCAGGGCGGATTTCTGAGAAATGGCTCACTTGCGGCACTTGCAGAGGCTACCCGTGGCTGGGCTCAGGGAGGGCAGGTTCAGGCATCGGATGACCCTGGCTGCACATCTTGGGGGACCTTGGCCGGCACACAGGGCTCCTTGGGGTCCAGACTGCGTCCCAGGGCACTCTCTGTCCTCAGGGCGCAGTCACGTTCCGCCACACAGCCCGCTTTGGGCCTTCCTTGCATCCTCCCAGCAGGCATACAACCCTGTTGGCCAAAAAAAAAAAAAAAATAGGGTCACTCAGGGCACACCTCACACAGCTGTGGATCTGAGTTCTGATTCTGTCCCTTGTGACCTTAGTGTTCAGCTCTCTGAGGCTCAGTTTTCCACCGGAAAAGCTCAGCAAAGGACCAGCAGGCCGAGCTCAGGCCCAAGGCTGAGGGAGGGAGAGGCCTGGATTTCCTGCCAGATCTGGGGGCCAGGGCCCTGTTCTCCTCAAATCCACCATATACATATATGTGTAAGTCTATATGGACATATATATGCACATATATGTATATGGAAGCGTTGGCAAAACGCTCTTTTTTGACGCCCGTTTCAAGCCCCAGGGGCGGATTTCTGAGAAATGGCTCACTTGCGGCACTTGCAGAGGCTACCCGTGCCTGGGCTCAGGAGGGCAGGTTCAGGCATCGGAGACCCTGGCTGCACATCTTGGGGGACCTTGGCCGGCACACAGGGCTCCTTGGGGTCCAGACTGCGTCCCAGGGCACTCTCTGTCCTCAGGGCGCAGTCACGTTCCGCCACACAGCCCGCTTTGGGCCTTCCTTGCATCCTCCCAGCAGGCATACAACCCTGTTGGCCAAAAAAAAAAAAAAAAAAAGTGGTCACTCAGGGCACACCTCACACAGCTGTGGATCTGAGTTCTGATTCTGTCCTTGTGACCTTAGTGTTCAGCTCTCTGAGGCCAGTTTTCCACCGGAAAAGCTCAGCAAGGACCAGCAGGCCGAGCTCAGGCCCAAGGCTGAGGGAGGGAGAGGCCTGGATTTCCTGCCAGATCTGGGGGCCAGGGCCCTGTTCTCCTCAAATCCACCATATACATATATGTGTAAGTCTATATGGACATATATATGCCATAATGTATATGGAAGCGTTGGCAAAACGCTCTTTTTTGACGCCCGTTTCAAGCCCCAGGGGCGGATTTCTGAGAAATGGCTCACTTGCGGCACTTGCAGAGGCTACCCGTGGCCTGGGCTCAGGGAGGGCAGGTTCAGGCATCGGCCGACCCTGGCTGCACATCTTGGGGGGACCTTGGCCGGCACACAGGGCTCCTTGGGGTCCAGACTGCGTCCCAGGGCACTCTCTGTCCTCAGGGCGCAGTCCACGTTCCGCCACACAGCCCGCTTTGGGCCTTCCTTGCATCCTCCCAGCAGGCATACAACCCTGTTGGCCAAAAGAAAAAAAGTGGTCACTCAGGGCACACTCACACAGCTGTGGATCTGAGTTCTGATTCTGTCCCTTGTGACCTTAGTGTTCAGCTCTCTGAGGCTCAGTTTTCCACCGGAAAAGCTCAGCAAAGGGACCAGCAGGCCGAGCTCAGGCCCAAGGCTGAGGGAGGGAGAGAGCCTGGATTTCCTGCCAGATCTGGGGGCAGGGCCCTGTTCTCCTCAAATCCACCATATACATATATGTGTAAGTCTATATGGACATATATATGCACATATATGTGTATATGGAAGCGTTGGCAAAACGCTCTTTTTTGACGCCCGTTTCAAGCCCCAGGGGGGATTTCTGAGAAATGGCTCACTTGCGGCACTTGCAGAGGCTACCCGTGGCCTGGGCTCAGGGAGGGCAGGTTCAGGCATCGGCCGACCCTGGCTGCACATCTTGGGGGGACCTTGGCCGCACACAGGGCTCCTTGGGGTCCAGACTGCGTCCCAGGGCACTCTCTGTCCTCAGGGCGCAGTCACGTTCCGCCACACAGCCCGCTTTGGGCCTTCCTTGCATCCTCCAGCAGGCATACAACCCTGTTGGCCAAAAAAAAAAGTGGTCACTCAGGGCACACCTCACACAGCTGTGGATCTGAGTTCTGATTCTGTCCCTTGTGACCTTAGTGTTCAGCTCTCTGAGGCTCAGTTTTCCACCGGAAAGCTCAGCAAAGGACCAGCAGGCCGAGCTCAGGCCCAAGGCTGAGGGAGGGAGAGGCCTGGATTTCCTGCCAGATCTGGGGGCCAGGGCCCTGTTCTCCTCAAATCCACCATATACATATATGTGTAAGTCTATATGGACATATATATGCACATATATGTATATGGAAGCGTTGGCAAAACGCTCTTTTTTGACGCCCGTTTCAAGCCCCAGGGGCGGATTTCTGAGAAATGGCTCACTTGCGGCACTTGCAGAGGCTACCCGTGGCCTGGGCTCAGGGAGGGCAGGTTCAGGCAGGACCCTGGCTGCACATCTTGGGGGACCTTGGCCGGCACACAGGGCTCCTTGGGGTCCAGACTGCGTCCCAGGGCACTCTCTGTCCTCAGGGCGCAGTCACGTTCCGCCACACAGCCCGCGCTTTGGGCCTTCCTTGCATCCTCCCAGCAGGCATACAACCCTGTTGGCAAAAGAAAAAAAGTGGTCACTCAGGGCACACCTCACACAGCTGTGGATCTGAGTTCTGATTCTGTCCCTTGTGACCTTAGTGTTCAGCTCTCTGAGGCTCAGTTTTCCACCGGAAAAGCTCAGCAAAGGACCAGCAGGCCGAGCTCAGGCCCAAGGCTGAGGGAGGGAGAGGCCTGGATTTCCTGCCAGATCTGGGGGCCAGGGCCCTGTTCTCCTCAAATCCACCATATACATATATGTGTAAGTCTATATGGACATATATATGCACATATATGTATATGGAAGCGTTGGCAAAACGCTCTTTTTTGACGCCCGTTTCAAGCCCCAGGGGCGGATTTCTGAGAAATGGCTCACTTGCGGCACTTGCAGAGGCTACCCGTGGCCTGGGCTCAGGGAGGGCAGGTTCAGGCATCGGATGACCCTGGCTGCACATCTTGGGGGGTTGGCCGGCACAGGGCTCCTTGGGGTCCAGACTGCGTCCCAGGGCACTCTCTGTCCTCAGGCGCAGTCACGTTCCGCCACACAGCCCGCTTTGGGCCTTCCTTGCATCCTCCCAGCAGGCATACAACCCTGTTGGCCAAAAGAAAAAAAAAAAAAAAAAAATGGTCACTCAGGGCACACCTCACACAGCTGTGGATCTGAGTTCTGATTCTGTCCCTTGTGACCTTAGTGTTCAGCTCTCTGAGGCTCAGTTTTCCACGGAAAAGCTCAGCAAAGGACCAGCAGGCCGAGCTCAGGCCCAAGGCTGAGGGAGGGAGAGGCCTGGATTTCCTGCCAGATCTGGGGCCAGGGCCCTGTTCTCCTCAATCCACCATATACATATATGTGTAAGTCTATATGGACATATATATGCACATATATGTATATGGGAAGCGTTGGCAAAACGCTCTTTTTTGACGCCCGTTTCAAGCCCAGGGGCGGATTTCTGAGAAATGGCTCACTGCGGCACTTGCAGAGGCTACCCGTGGCCTGGGCTCAGGGAGGGCAGGTTCAGGCATCGGATGACCCTGGCTGCACATCTTGGGGGGACCTTGGCCGGCACACAGGGCTCCTTGGGGTCCAGACTGGCCCAGGGCACTCTCTGTCCTCAGGGCGCAGTCACGTTCCGCCACACAGCCCGCTTTGGGCCTTCCTTGCATCCTCCAGCAGGCATACAACCCTGTTGGCCAAAAGAAAAAAAGTGGTCACTCAGGGCACACCTCACACAGCTGTGGATCTGAGTTCTGATTCTGTCCCTTGTGACCTTAGTGTTCAGCTCTCTGAGGCTCAGTTTTCCACCGGAAAAGCTCAGCAAAGGACCAGCAGCCGAGCTCAGGCCAAGGCTGAGGGAGGGAGAGGCCTGGATTTCCTGCCAGATCTGGGGGCCAGGGCCCTGTTCTCTAAAATCCAAATCCATATACATATATGTGTAAGTCTATATGGACATATATATGCACATATATGTATATGGAAGCGTTGGCAAAACGCTCTTTTTTGACGCCCGTTTCAAGCCCCAGGGGCGGATTTCTGAGAAATGGCTCACTTGCGGCACTTGCAGAGGCTACCCGTGGCCTGGCTCAGGGAGGGCAGGTCAGGCATCGATGACCCTGGCTGCACATCTTGGGACCTTGTGCCGGCACACAGGGCTCCTGGGGTCCAGACTGCGTCCCAGGGCACTCTCTGTCCTCAGGGCGCATTCACGTTCCGCCACACAGCCCGCTTTGGGCCTTCCTTGCATCCTCGCAGCAGGCATACAAACCTGTTGGCCAAAAAAAAAAAGTGGTCACTCAGGGCACACCTCACACAGCTGTGGATCTGAGTTCTGATTCTGTCCCTTGTGACCTTAGTGTGTCAGCTCTCTGAGGTTCAGTGTTTTCCACGAAAAGCTCAGCAAAGGACCAGCAGGCCGAGCTCAGGCCCAAGGGCTGGATGAGGGAGGGAGAGGCCTGGATTCCATGCCAGATCTTGGGGGCCAGGGCCCGTTCTCCTCAAATCCACCATATACATATATGTGTAAGTCTATATGGACATATATATGCACATATATGTATATGGAAGCGTTGGCAAAACGCTCTTTTTGACGCCCGTTTCAAGCCCCAGGGGCGGATTTCTGAGAAATGGCTCACTTGCGGCACTTGCAGAGGCTACCCGTGGCCTGGGCTCAGGGAGGGCAGGTTCAGGCATCGGCCGACCCTGGCTGCACATCTTGGGGGGACCTTGGCCGGCACACAGGGCTCCTTGGGGTCCAGACTGCGTCCCAGGGCACTCTCTGTCCTCAGGGCGCAGTCACGTTCCGCCACACAGCCCGCTTTGGGCCTTCCTTGCATCCTCCAGCAGGCATACAACCCTGTTGGCCAAAAAAAAAAAAAAAAAAAAAAAAGTGGTCACTCAGGGCACACCTCACACAGCTGTGGATCTGAGTTCTGATTCTGTCCCTTGTGACCTTAGTGTTCAGCTCTCTGAGGCTCAGTTTTCCACCGGAAAAGCTCAGCAAAGGACCAGCAGGCCGAGCTCAGGCCCAAGGCTGAGGGAGGGAGAGGCCTGGATTTCCTGCCAGATCTGGGGGCCAGGGCCCTGTTCTCCTCAAATCCACCATATACATATATGTGTAAGTCTATATGGACATATATATGCACATATATGTATATGGAAGCGTTGGCAAAACGCTCTTTTTTGACGCCCGTTTCAAGCCCCAGGGGCGGATTTCTGAGAAATGGCTCACTTGCGGCACTTGCAGAGGCTACCCGTGGCCTGGGCTCAGGGAGGGCAGGTTCAGGCATCGGCCGACCCTGGCTGCACATCTTGGGGGGACCTTGGCCGGCACACAGGGCTCCTTGGGGTCCAGACTGCGTCCCAGGGCACTCTCTGTCCTCAGGGCGCAGTCACGTTCCGCCACACAGCCCGCTTTGGGCCTTCCTTGCATCCTCCAGCAGGCATACAACCCTGTTGGCCAAAAAAAAAAAAAAGTGGTCACTCAGGGCACACCTCACACAGCTGTGGATCTGAGTTCTGATTCTGTCCCTTGTGACCTTAGTGTTCAGCTCTCTGAGGCTCAGTTTTCCACCGGAAAAGCTCAGCAAAGGACCAGCAGGCCGAGCTCAGGCCCAAGGCTGAGGGAGGGAGAGGCCTGGATTTCCTGCCAGATGGGGGCCAGGGCCCTGTTCTCCTCAAATCCACCATATACATATATGTGTAAGTCTATATGGACATATATATGCACATATATGTATATGGAAGCGTTGGCAAAACGCTCTTTTTTGACGCCCGTTTCAAGCCCCAGGGGCGGATTTCTGAGAAATGGCTCACTTGCGGCACTTGCAGAGGCTACCCGTGGCCTGGGCTCAGGGAGGGCAGGTTCAGGCATCGGCCGACCCTGGCTGCACATCTTGGGGGACCTTGGCCGGCACACAGGGCTCCTTGGGGTCCAGACTGCGTCCCAGGGCACTCTCTGTCCTCAGGGCGCAGTCACGTTCCGCCACACAGCCCGCTTTGGGCCTTCCTTGCATCCTCCCAGCAGGCATACAACCCTGTTGGCCAAAAAAAAAAAAAAAAGTGGTCACTCAGGGCACACCTCACACAGCTGTGGATCTGAGTTCTGATTCTGTCCCTTGTGACCTTAGTGTTCAGCTCTCTGAGGCTCAGTTTTCCACCGGAAAAGCTCAGCAAAGGACCAGCAGGCCGAGCTCAGGCCCAAGGCTGAGGGAGGGAGAGGCCTGGATTTCCTGCCAGATCTGGGGGCCAGGGCCCTGTTCTCCTCAAATCCACCATATACATATATGTGTAAGTCTATATGGACATATATATGCACATATATGTATATGGAAGCGTTGGCAAAACGCTCTTTTTTGACGCCCGTTTCAAGCCCCAGGGGCGGATTTCTGAGAAATGGCTCACTTGCGGCACTTGCAGAGGCTACCCGTGGCCTGGGCTCAGGGAGGGCAGGTTCAGGCATCGGCCGACCCTGGCTGCACATCTTGGGGGACCTTGGCCGGCACACAGGGCTCCTTGGGGTCCAGACTGCGTCCCAGGGCACTCTCTGTCCTCAGGGCGCAGTCACGTTCCGCCACACAGCCCGCTTTGGGCCTTCCTTGCATCCTCGCAGCAGGCATACAACCCTGTTGGCCAAAAAAAAAAAAAAAAAAAAAAAAAAAAGTGGTCACTCAGGGCACACCTCACACAGCTGTGGATCTGAGTTCTGATTCTGTCCCTTGTGACCTTAGTGTTCAGCTCTCTGAGGCTCAGTTTTCCACCGGAAAAGCTCAGCAAAGGACCAGCAGGCCGAGCTCAGGCCCAAGGCTGAGGGAGGGAGAGGCCTGGATTTCCTGCCAGATCTGGGGGCCAGGGCCCTGTTCTCCTCAAATCCACCATATACATATATGTGTAAGTCTATATGGACATATATATGCACATATATGTATATGGAAGCGTTGGCAAAACGCTCTTTTTTGACGCCCGTTTCAAGCCCCAGGGGCGGATTTCTGAGAAATGGCTCACTTGCGGCACTTGCAGAGGCTACCCGTGGCCTGGGCTCAGGGAGGGCAGGTTCAGGCATCGGCCGACCCTGGCTGCACATCTTGGGGGGACCTTGGCCGGCACACAGGGCTCCTTGGGGTCCAGACTGCGTCCCAGGGCACTCTCTGTCCTCAGGGCGCAGTCACGTTCCGCCACACAGCCCGCTTTGGGCCTTCCTTGCATCCTCCAGCAGGCATACAACCCTGTTGGCCAAAAAAAAAAAAAAAAAAAAAAAAAAAAGTGGTCACTCAGGGCACACCTCACACAGCTGTGGATCTGAGTTCTGATTCTGTCCCTTGTGACCTTAGTGTTCAGCTCTCTGAGGCTCAGTTTTCCACCGGAAAAGCTCAGCAAAGGACCAGCAGGCCGAGCTCAGGCCCAAGGCTGAGGGAGGGAGAGGCCTGGATTTCCTGCCAGATCTGGGGGCCAGGGCCCTGTTCTCCTCAAATCCACCATATACATATATGTGTAAGTCTATATGGACATATATATGCACATATATGTATATGGAAGCGTTGGCAAAACGCTCTTTTTTGACGCCCGTTTCAAGCCCCAGGGGCGGATTTCTGAGAAATGGCTCACTTGCGGCACTTGCAGAGGCTACCCGTGGCCTGGGCTCAGGGAGGGCAGGTTCAGGCATCGGCCGACCCTGGCTGCACATCTTGGGGGGACCTTGGCCGGCACACAGGGCTCCTTGGGGTCCAGACTGCGTCCCAGGGCACTCTCTGTCCTCAGGGCGCAGTCACGTTCCGCCACACAGCCCGCTTTGGGCCTTCCTTGCATCCTCCCAGCAGGCATACAACCCTGTTGGCCAAAAAAAAAAAAAAAAAAAAAAAGTGGTCACTCAGGGCACACCTCACACAGCTGTGGATCTGAGTTCTGATTCTGTCCCTTGTGACCTTAGTGTTCAGCTCTCTGAGGCTCAGTTTTCCACCGGAAAAGCTCAGCAAAGGACCAGCAGGCCGAGCTCAGGCCCAAGGCTGAGGGAGGGAGAGGCCTGGATTTCCTGCCAGATCTGGGGGCCAGGGCCCTGTTCTCCTCAAATCCACCATATACATATATGTGTAAGTCTATATGGACATATATATGCACATATATGTATATGGAAGCGTTGGCAAAACGCTCTTTTTTGACGCCCGTTTCAAGCCCCAGGGGCGGATTTCTGAGAAATGGCTCACTTGCGGCACTTGCAGAGGCTACCCGTGGCCTGGGCTCAGGGAGGGCAGGTTCAGGCATCGGCCGACCCTGGCTGCACATCTTGGGGGACCTTGGCCGGCACACAGGGCTCCTTGGGGTCCAGACTGCGTCCCAGGGCACTCTCTGTCCTCAGGGCGCAGTCACGTTCCGCCACACAGCCCGCTTTGGGCCTTCCTTGCATCCTCCCAGCAGGCATACAACCCTGTTGGCCAAAAAAAAAAAAAAAAAAAAAAAAAAAGTGGTCACTCAGGGCACACCTCACACAGCTGTGGATCTGAGTTCTGATTCTGTCCCTTGTGACCTTAGTGTTCAGCTCTCTGAGGCTCAGTTTTCCACCGGAAAAGCTCAGCAAAGGACCAGCAGGCCGAGCTCAGGCCCAAGGCTGAGGGAGGGAGAGGCCTGGATTTCCTGCCAGATCTGGGGGCCAGGGCCCTGTTCTCCTCAAATCCACCATATACATATATGTGTAAGTCTATATGGACATATATATGCACATATATGTATATGGAAGCGTTGGCAAAACGCTCTTTTTTGACGCCCGTTTCAAGCCCCAGGGGCGGATTTCTGAGAAATGGCTCACTTGCGGCACTTGCAGAGGCTACCCGTGGCCTGGGCTCAGGGAGGGCAGGTTCAGGCATCGGCCGACCCTGGCTGCACATCTTGGGGGGACCTTGGCCGGCACACAGGGCTCCTTGGGGTCCAGACTGCGTCCCAGGGCACTCTCTGTCCTCAGGGCGCAGTCACGTTCCGCCACACAGCCCGCTTTGGGCCTTCCTTGCATCCTCCAGCAGGCATACAACCCTGTTGGCCAAAAGAAAAAAAGTGGTCACTCAGGGCACACCTCACACAGCTGTGGATCTGAGTTCTGATTCTGTCCCTTGTGACCTTAGTGTTCAGCTCTCTGAGGCTCAGTTTTCCACCGGAAAAGCTCAGCAAAGGACCAGCAGGCCGAGCTCAGGCCCAAGGCTGAGGGAGGGAGAGGCCTGGATTTCCTGCCAGATCTGGGGGCCAGGGCCCTGTTCTCCTCAAATCCACCATATACATATATGTGTAAGTCTATATGGACATATATATGCACATATATGTATATGGAAGCGTTGGCAAAACGCTCTTTTTTGACGCCCGTTTCAAGCCCCAGGGGCGGATTTCTGAGAAATGGCTCACTTGCGGCACTTGCAGAGGCTACCCGTGGCCTGGGCTCAGGGAGGGCAGGTTCAGGCATCGGCCGACCCTGGCTGCACATCTTGGGGGGACCTTGGCCGGCACACAGGGCTCCTTGGGGTCCAGACTGCGTCCCAGGGCACTCTCTGTCCTCAGGGCGCAGTCACGTTCCGCCACACAGCCCGCTTTGGGCCTTCCTTGCATCCTCCAGCAGGCATACAACCCTGTTGGCCAAAAAAAAAAAAAAAAAAAAAAAAGTGGTCACTCAGGGCACACCTCACACAGCTGTGGATCTGAGTTCTGATTCTGTCCCTTGTGACCTTAGTGTTCAGCTCTCTGAGGCTCAGTTTTCCACCGGAAAAGCTCAGCAAAGGACCAGCAGGCCGAGCTCAGGCCCAAGGCTGAGGGAGGGAGAGGCCTGGATTTCCTGCCAGATCTGGGGGCCAGGGCCCTGTTCTCCTCAAATCCACCATATACATATATGTGTAAGTCTATATGGACATATATATGCACATATATGTATATGGAAGCGTTGGCAAAACGCTCTTTTTTGACGCCCGTTTCAAGCCCCAGGGGCGGATTTCTGAGAAATGGCTCACTTGCGGCACTTGCAGAGGCTACCCGTGGCCTGGGCTCAGGGGGAAGGTTAGCATCGGCCGACCCTGGCTGCACATCTTGGGGGACCTTGGCCGGCACACAGGGCTCCTTGGGGTCCGACGAGCCCCAGGGCACTCTCTGTCCTCAGGGCAGTCACGTTCCACCACAGCGCCGGGCTTTGGGCCACCTTGCACATCCATCCCCTGGAGAGAAGCAAAAAAGGGTACTCACAGGGCACACCTCACACAGCTGTGGATCTGAGTTCTGATCTGTCCCTTGTGACCTTAGTGTCCTCTCTGAGGCTCAGTTTTCCACCGGAAAAGCTCAGCAAAGGACCAGCAGCCGAGCTCAGGCCCAAGGCTGAGGGAGGAGAGGCCTGGATTTCCTGCCAGATCGGGGGCCAGGGCCCTGTTCTCCTCAAATCCACCATATACATATATGTGTAAGTCTATATGGACATATATATGCACATATATGTATATGGAAGCGTTGGCAAAACGCGCTTTTTTGACGCCCGTTTCAAGCCCCAGGGGCGGATTTCTGAGAAATGGCTCACTTGCGGCACTTGCAGAGGCTACCCGTGGCCTGGGCTCAGGGAGGGCAGGTTCAGGCATCGCCGACCCTGGCTGCACATCTTGGGGGACCTTGGCCGGCACACAGGGCTCCTTGGGGTCCAGACTGCGTCCCAGGGCACTCTCTGTCCTCAGGGCGCAGTCACGTTCCGCCACACAGCCCGCTTTGGCCTTCCTTGCATCCTCGCAGCAGGCATACAACCCTGTTGGCCAAAAAAAAAAAAAAAAAAAGTGGTCACTCAGGGCACACCTCACACAGCTGTGGATCTGAGTTCTGATTCTGTCCCTTGTGACCTTAGTGTTCAGCTCTCTGAGGCTCAGTTTTCCACCGGAAAAGCTCAGCAAAGGACCAGCAGGCCGAGCTCAGGCCCAAGGCTGAGGGAGGGAGAGGCCTGGATTTCCTGCCAGATCTGGGGGCCAGGGCCCTGTTCTCCTCAAATCCACCATATACATATATGTGTAAGTCTATATGGACATATATATGCACATATATGTGTATGGAAGCGTTGGCAAAACGCTCTTTTTTTGACGCCCGTTTCAAGCCCCAGGGGCGGATTTCTGAGAAATGGCTCACTTGCGGCACTTGCAGAGGCTACCCGTGGCCTGGGCTCAGGGAGGGCAGGTTCAGGCATCGGATGGACCCTGGCTGCACATCTTGGGGGACCTTGGCCGGCACACAGGGCTCCTTGGGGTCCAGACTGCGTCCCAGGGCACTCTCTGTCCTCAGGGCGCAGTCACGTTCCGCCACACAGCCCGCTTTGGGCCTTCCTTGCATCCTCCCAGCAGGCATACAACCCTGTTGGCCAAAAGAAAAAAAGTGGTCACTCAGGGCACACCTCACACAGCTGTGGATCTGAGTTCTGATTCTGTCCCTTGTGACCTTAGTGTTCAGCTCTCTGAGGCTCAGTTTTCCACCGGAAAAGCTCAGCAAAGGACCAGCAGGCCGAGCTCAGGCCCAAGGCTGAGGGAGGGAGAGGCCTGGATTTCCTGCCAGATCTGGGGGCCAGGGCCCTGTTCTCCTCAAATCCACCATATACATATATGTGTAAGTCTATATGGACATATATATGCACATATATGTATATGGAAGCGTTGGCAAAACGCTCTTTTTTGACGCCCGTTTCAAGCCCCAGGGGCGGATTTCTGAGAAATGGCTCACTTGCGGCACTTGCAGAGGCTACCCGTGGCCTGGGCTGGAGGGCAGGCAGGCATCGGCCGACCCTGGCTGCACATCTTGGGGGGACCTTGGCCGCACACAGGGCTCCTTGGGGTCCAGACGTCCCAGGGCACTCTCTGTCCTCAGGGCGCAGTCACGCCACACAGCGTGCCTTGGCCTTTTTGCACCTGCAGCAAACATCCATCTCCTGGAAAAAAAAAAAAAGTGGTCACTCAGGGCACACTCACACAGCTGTGGATCTGAGTTCTGATTTGTCCCTTGTGACCTTAGTGTTCAGCTCTCTGAGGCTCAGTTTTCCACCGGAAAAGCTCAGCAAAGGACCAGCAGGCCGAGCTCAGGCCCAAGGCTGAGGGAGGGAGAGGCCTGGATTTCCTGCCAGATCTGGGGGCCAGGGCCCTGTTCTCCTCAAATCCACCATATACATATATGTGTAAGTCTATATGGACATATATATGCACATATATGTATATGGAAGCGTTGGCAAAACGCTCTTTTTTGACGCCCGTTTCAAGCCCCAGGGGCGGATTTCTGAGAAATGGCTCACTTGCGGCACTTGCAGAGGCTACCCGTGGCCTGGGCTCAGGGAGGGCAGGTTCAGGCATCGGCCGACCCTGGCTGCACATCTTGGGGGGACCTTGGCCGGCACACAGGGCTCCTTGGGGTCCAGACTGCGTCCCAGGGCACTCTCTGTCCTCAGGGCGCAGTCACGTTCCGCCACACAGCCCGCTTTGGGCCTTCCTTGCATCCTCGCAGCAGGCATACAACCCTGTTGGCCAAAAAAAAAAAAAAAAAAAAAAAAAAGTGGTCACTCAGGGCACACCTCACACAGCTGTGGATCTGAGTTCTGATTCTGTCCCTTGTGACCTTAGTGTTCAGCTCTCTGAGGCTCAGTTTTCCACCGGAAAAGCTCAGCAAAGGACCAGCAGGCCGAGCTCAGGCCCAAGGCTGAGGGAGGGAGAGGCCTGGATTTCCTGCCAGATCTGGGGGCCAGGGCCCTGTTCTCCTCAAATCCACCATATACATATATGTGTAAGTCTATATGGACATATATATGCACATATATGTATATGGAAGCGTTGGCAAAACGCTCTTTTTTGACGCCCGTTTCAAGCCCCAGGGGCGGATTTCTGAGAAATGGCTCACTTGCGGCACTTGCAGAGGCTACCCGTGGCCTGGGCTCAGGGAGGGCAGGTTCAGGCATCGGCCGACCCTGGCTGCACATCTTGGGGGGACCTTGGCCGGCACACAGGGCTCCTTGGGGTCCAGACTGCGTCCCAGGGCACTCTCTGTCCTCAGGGCGCAGTCACGTTCCGCCACACAGCCCGCTTTGGGCCTTCCTTGCATCCTCCAGCAGGCATACAACCCTGTTGGCCAAAAAAAAAAAGTGGTCACTCAGGGCACACCTCACACAGCTGTGGATCTGAGTTCTGATTCTGTCCCTTGTGACCTTAGTGTTCAGCTCTCTGAGGCTCAGTTTTCCACCGGAAAAGCTCAGCAAAGGACCAGCAGGCCGAGCTCAGGCCCAAGGCTGAGGGAGGGAGAGGCCTGGATTTCCTGCCAGATCTGGGGGCCAGGGCCCTGTTCTCCTCAAATCCACCATATACATATATGTGTAAGTCTATATGGACATATATATGCACATATATGTATATGGAAGCGTTGGCAAAACGCTCTTTTTTGACGCCCGTTTCAAGCCCCAGGGGCGGATTTCTGAGAAATGGCTCACTTGCGGCACTTGCAGAGGCTACCCGTGGCCTGGGCTCAGGGAGGGCAGGTTCAGGCATCGGCCGACCCTGGCTGCACATCTTGGGGGGACCTTGGCCGGCACACAGGGCTCCTTGGGGTCCAGACTGCGTCCCAGGGCACTCTCTGTCCTCAGGGCGCAGTCACGTTCCGCCACACAGCCCGCTTTGGGCCTTCCTTGCATCCTCCAGCAGGCATACAACCCTGTTGGCCAAAAAAAAAAAAAAAAAAAAAAAAAAGTGGTCACTCAGGGCACACCTCACACAGCTGTGGATCTGAGTTCTGATTCTGTCCCTTGTGACCTTAGTGTTCAGCTCTCTGAGGCTCAGTTTTCCACCGGAAAAGCTCAGCAAAGGACCAGCAGGCCGAGCTCAGGCCCAAGGCTGAGGGAGGGAGAGGCCTGGATTTCCTGCCAGATCTGGGGGCCAGGGCCCTGTTTCTCCTCAAATCCACCATATACATATATGTGTAAGTCTATATGGACATATATATGCACATATATGTATATGGAAGCGTTGCAAAACGCTCTTTTTTGACGCCCGTTTCAAGCCCCAGGGGCGGATTTCTGAGAAATGGCTCACTTGCGGCACTTGCAGAGGCTACCCGTGGCCTGGGCAGGGAGGGCAGGTTCAGGCATCGGCCGACCCTGGCTGCACATCTTGGGGGGACCTTGGCCGGCACACAGGGCTCCTTGGGGTCCAGACGGTCCAGGGCACTCTCTGTCCTCAGGGCGCAGTCACCCGCCACGCGCCCGCTTTGGGCCTTCCTTGCCATCCATCAACCCTGGAGGAAAAAAAAAAAAAAAGTGGTCACTCAGGGCACACCTCACACAGCTGTGGATCTGAGTTCTGATTCTGTCCCTTGTGACCTTAGTGTTCAGCTCTCTGAGGCTCAGTTTTCCACCGGAAAAGCTCAGCAAAGGACCAGCAGGCCGAGCTCAGGCCCAAGGCTGAGGGAGGGAGAGGCCTGGATTTCCTGCCAGATCTGGGGGCCAGGGCCCTGTTCTCCTCAAATCCACCATATACATATATGTGTAAGTCTATATGGACATATATATGCACATATATGTATATGGAAGCGTTGGCAAAACGCTCTTTTTTGACGCCCGTTTCAAGCCCCAGGGGCGGATTTCTGAGAAATGGCTCACTTGCGGCACTTGCAGAGGCTACCCGTGGCCTGGGCTCAGGGAGGGCAGGTTCAGGCATCGGCCGACCCTGGCTGCACATCTTGGGGGGACCTTGGCCGGCACACAGGGCTCCTTGGGGTCCAGACTGCGTCCCAGGGCACTCTCTGTCCTCAGGGCGCAGTCACGTTCCGCCACACAGCCCGCTTTGGGCCTTCCTTGCATCCTCGCAGCAGGCATACAACCCTGTTGGCCAAAAAAAAAAAAAAAAAAAAGTGGTCACTCAGGGCACACCTCACACAGCTGTGGATCTGAGTTCTGATTCTGTCCCTTGTGACCTTAGTGTTCAGCTCTCTGAGGCTCAGTTTTCCACCGGAAAAGCTCAGCAAAGGACCAGCAGGCCGAGCTCAGGCCCAAGGCTGAGGGAGGGAGAGGCCTGGATTTCCTGCCAGATCTGGGGGCCAGGGCCCTGTTCTCCTCAAATCCACCATATACATATATGTGTAAGTCTATATGGACATATATATGCACATATATGTATATGGAAGCGTTGGCAAAACGCTCTTTTTTGACGCCCGTTTCAAGCCCCAGGGGCGGATTTCTGAGAAATGGCTCACTTGCGGCACTTGCAGAGGCTACCCGTGGCCTGGGCTCAGGGAGGGCAGGTTCAGGCATCGGCCGACCCTGGCTGCACATCTTGGGGGGACCTTGGCCGGCACACAGGGCTCCTTGGGGTCCAGACTGCGTCCCAGGGCACTCTCTGTCCTCAGGGCGCAGTCACGTTCCGCCACACAGCCCGCTTTGGGCCTTCCTTGCATCCTCCAGCAGGCATACAACCCTGTTGGCCAAAAAAAAAAAAAAAAAAAAAAAAGTGGTCACTCAGGGCACACCTCACACAGCTGTGGATCTGAGTTCTGATTCTGTCCCTTGTGACCTTAGTGTTCAGCTCTCTGAGGCTCAGTTTTCCACCGGAAAAGCTCAGCAAAGGACCAGCAGGCCGAGCTCAGGCCCAAGGCTGAGGGAGGGAGAGGCCTGGATTTCCTGCCAGATCTGGGGGCCAGGGCCCTGTTCTCCTCAAATCCACCATATACATATATGTGTAAGTCTATATGGACATATATATGCACATATATGTATATGGAAGCGTTGGCAAAACGCTCTTTTTTGACGCCCGTTTCAAGCCCCAGGGGCGGATTTCTGAGAAATGGCTCACTTGCGGCACTTGCAGAGGCTACCCGTGGCCTGGGCTCAGGGGGCAGCAGGTTCAGGCATCGGCCGACCCTGGCTGCACATCTTGGGGGGACCTTGGCCGGCACACAGGGCTCCTTGGGGTCCAGACTGCGTCCCAGGGCACTCTCTGTCCTCAGGGCGCAGTCACGTTCCGCCACACAGCCCGCTTTGGGCCTTCCTTGCATCCTCGCAGCAGGCATACAACCCTGTTGGCCAAAAAGAAAAAAAGTGGTCACTCAGGGCACACCTCACACAGCTGTGGATCTGAGTTCTGATTCTGTCCCTTGTGACCTTAGTGTTCAGCTCTCTGAGGCTCAGTTTTCCACCGGAAAGCTCAGCAAAGGACCAGCAGGCCGAGCTCAGGCCCAAGGCTGAGGGAGGGAGAGGCCTGGATTTCCTGCCAGATCTGGGGGCCAGGGCCCTGTTCTCCTCAAATCCACCATATACATATATGTGTAAGTCTATATGGACATAATATGCACATATATGTATATGGAAGCGTTGGCAAAACGCTCTTTTTGACGCCCGTTTCAAGCCCCAGGGGCGGATTTCTGAGAATGGCTCACTTGCGGCACTTGCAGAGGCTACCCGTGGCCGGGCTCGGGAGGGCAGGTGTAGCATCGGCCGACCCGAGGCTCACAATCTTTGGGGGACCTTTGGCCGGCCAGACAGGGCTCCTTGGGGTCCGACGCGAGCCCAGGGCACTCTCTGTCTCAGGCGCAGTCACGTTCCGCCACCAAACCCGCTTTTTGGCCTTTTTTGCACATCCATCCCCTGGAGGAGAACAAGTGTAACTCCAAGGTAAAGTAGCCTCAGGGCAACCTCACACAGCTGTGGATCTGAAGTTCTGATGTCTGTCCCTTTGTGACCTTAGTGTTCACGCTCTCTGAGGCAGTTTCTCTCACCGGAAAGCTCAGCAAAGGAGCAGCGCGACGCTCAGGCCCAAGGCTGAGGGAGGGAGAGGCCTGGAATTCCTGCCAGATCTGGGGGCCAGGGGCCCTGTTCTCCTCAAATCCACCATATACATATATGTGTAAGTCTATATGGACATCATATATGCAACATCACTAAATTTTGTATATGGGAAAGCGTTGGCAAAAACGCTCTTTTTTGACCCCGTTTCAAGCCCCAGGGGCGGATTTCTGAGAAATGGCTCACTTGCGGCACTCTGCGTAGAGGCTACCCGTGCCTGGGCTCAGGGCAGGGCAGGTTCGAGGCATCGGACGCCTGGCTGCACATCTTGGGGGGGACCTGGCGCCACAGGGGCTCCTTGGGGTCCAGACTGCGTCCCAGGGCACTCTCTTGTCCTCAGGGGCGCAGTCACGTTTCCGCCACACAGCCCGCTTTGGGCCTTCCTTGCATCTCCCAGCAGGCATACAACCCTGTTGGCCAAAAGAAAAAAAAGTGGTCACTCAGGGCACACCTCACACAGCTGTGGATCTGAGTTCTGATTCTGTCCCTTGTGACCTTATGTTCAGCTCTCTGAGGCTCAGTTTTCCACCGGAAAAGCTCAGCAAAGGACCAGCAGGCCGAGCTCAGGCCCAAGGCTGAGGGAGGGAGAGGCCTGGATTTCCTGCCAGATCTGGGGCCAGGCCCTGTTCTCCTCAAATCCACCATATACATATATGTGAAAGTCTATATGGACATATATATGCACATATATGTATATGGAAGCGTTGGCAAAACGCTTCTTTTTTGACGCCCGTTTCAAGCCCCAGGGCGGATTTCTGAGAAATGGCTCCACTTGCGGCACTTGCAGAGGCTACCCGTGGCCTGGGCTCAGGGAGGGCAGGTTCAGCATCGGCCGACCCTGGCTGCACATCTTGGGGACCTTGGCCGGCACACAGGCTCCTTGGGGTCCAGACCGCGTCCCAGGGCACTCTCTGTCCTCAGGGCGCAGTCACGTTCCGCCACACAGCCCGCTTTGGGCCTTCCTTGCATCCTCCAGCAGGCATACAACCCTGTTGGCCAAAAAAAAAAAAAGTGGTCACTCAGGGGCACACCTCACACAGCTGTGGATCTGAGTTCTGATTCTGTCCCTTGTGACCTTAGTGTTCAGCTCTCTGAGGCTCAGTTTTCCACCGGAAAAGCTCAGCAAAGGACCAGCAGGCCGAGCTCAGGCCCAAGGCTGAGGAGGGAGAGGCCTGGATTTCCTGCCAGATCTGGGGGCCAGGGCCCTGTTCTCCTCAAATCCACCATATACATATATGTGTAAGTCTAATATGGACATATATATGCACATATATGTATATGGAAGCGTTGGGCAAAACGCTCTTTTTTGACGCCCGTTTCAAGCCCCAGGGCGGATTTCTGAGAAATGGCTCACTTGCGGCACTTGCAGAGGCTACCCGTGGCCTGGGCTCAGGGAGGGCAGGTTCAGGCATCGGCCGACCCTGGCTACACACCTTGTGGGGACCTTGGCCGGCACACAGGACGCCTTGGGTCCAGACCGCGTCCCAGGGCACTCTCTGTCCTTCAGGGCGCAGTCACGTTCCGCCACACAGCCCGCTTTGGGCCTCTTGCATCCTCCCAGCAGGCATACAACCCTGTTGGCCAAAAGAAAAAAAGTGGTCACTCAGGGCACACCTCACACAGCTGTGGATCTGAGTTCTGATTCTGTCCCTTGTGACCTTAGTGTTCAGCTCTCTGAGGCTCAGTTTTCCAACCGGAAAAAGCTCAGCAAAGGACCAGCAGGCCGAGCTCAGGCCCAAGGCTGAGGGAGGGAGAGCCTGATTTCCTGCCAGATCTGGGGCCAGGGCCCTGTTCTCCTCAAATCCACCATATACATATATGTGTAAGTCTATATGGACATATATATGCACATATATGTATATGGAAGCGTTGGGCAAAACGCTCTTTTTGACGCCCGTTCAAGCCCCAGGGGCGGATTTCTGAGAAATGGCTCACTTGCGGCACTTGCAGAGGCTACCCGTGGCCTGGGCTCAGGGAGGGCAGGTTCAGCATCGGCCGACCCTGGCTGCACATCTTGGGGGGGACCTTGGCCGGCACACAGGGGCCCTTGGGGTCCAGACGCGTCCCAGGGCACTCTCTTCCTCAGGGCGCAGTCACGTTCCGCCACACAGCCCGCTTTGGGCTTCCTTGCATCCTCGCAGCAGGCATACAACCCTGTGGCCAAAAAAAAAAAAAAAAAAAAAAAAAAAGTGGTCACTCAGGGCACACCTCACACAGCTGTGGATCTGTTCTGATTCTGTCCCTTGTGACCTTAGTGTTCAGCTCTCTGAGCTCAGTTTTTCCACCGGAAAAGCTCAGCAAAGGACCAGCAGGCCGAGCTCAGGCCCAAGGCTGAGGGAGGGAGAGGCCTGGATTTCCTGCCAGATCTGGGGCCAGGGCCCTGTTCCCTCAAATCCACCATATTACATATATGTGAAGTCTATATGGACATTATATATGCACATATATGTATATGGAAGCGTTGGCAAAACGCTCTTTTTTGACGCCCGTTTCAAGCCCCAGGGGCGGATTTCTGAGAAATGGCTCACTTGCGGCACTTGCAGAGGCTACCCGTGGCCTGGGCTCAGGGAGGGCAGGTTCAGGCATCGGCCGACCCTGGCTGCACATCTTGGGGGGACCTTGGCCGGCACACAGGGACGCCTTGGGGTCCAGACCGCGTCCCAGGGCACTCTCTGTCCTTCAGGGCGCAGTCACGTTCCG
Source organism: Eonycteris spelaea (assembly GCA_003508835.1). Lineage (NCBI taxonomy): Eukaryota > Metazoa > Chordata > Mammalia > Chiroptera > Pteropodidae > Eonycteris > Eonycteris spelaea. The sequence goes on along the minus strand of PUFA01000923.1, from coordinate 9,226 downwards.
CCACACAGCCCGCTTTGGGCCTTCCTTGCATCCTCCCAGCAGGCATACAACCCTGTGGCCAAAAAAAAAAAAAAAAAAAAAAAAAAGTGGTCACTCAGGGCACACCTCACACCAGCTGTGGATCTGAGTTCTGATTCTGTCCCTTGTGACCTTAGTGTTCAGCTCTGAGGCTCAGTTTTCCACCGGAAAAAGCTCAGCAAAGGACCAGCAGGCCGAGCTCAGGCCCAAGGCTGAGGGAGGGAGAGGCCTGGATTTCCTGCCAGATCTGGGGGCCAGGGCCCTGTTCTCCTCAAATCCACCATATACATATATGTGTAAGTCTTATATGGACATATATATGCACATATATGTATATGGAAGCGTTGGCAAAACGCTCTTTTTTGACGCCCGTTTTCAGCCCCAGGGGCGGGATTTCTGAGAAAATGGCTCACTTGCGGCACTTGCAGAGCTACCCGTGGCCTGGGCTCAGGAGGGCAGGTTCAGGCATCGGCCGACCCTGGCTGCACATCTTGGGGGGACCTTTGGCCGGCACACAGGACGCCTGGGGTCCAGACCGCGTCCCAGGGCACTCTCTGTCCTCAGGGCGCAGTCACGTTCCGCCACACAGCCCCGCTTGGGCCTTTCCTTGCATCCTCCAGCAGGCATACAACCCTGTGGCCAAAAAAAAAAAAAAAAAAAAAAAAAAAAGGTCACTCAGGGCACACCTCACACAGCTGTGGATCTGAGTTCTGATTCTGTCCCTTGTGACCTTAGTGTTCAGCTCTCTGAGGCTACAGTTTTCCACCGGAAAAGCTCAGCAACAGGACCAGCAGGCCGAGCTCAGGCCCAAGGCTGAGGGAGGAGAAGGCCTGGATTTCCTGCCAGATCTGGGGGCCAGGGCCTTCTCCTCAAATCACCCATATACATATATGTGTAAGTCTATATGGACATATATATGCACATATATGTATATGGAAGCGTTGGCAAAACGCTCTTTTTTGACGCCCGTTTCAAAGCCCCAGGGGCGGATTTCTGAGAAATGGGCTCACTTGCGGCACTTTGCAGAGGCTACCCGTGGCCTGGGCTCATGGGGAGGGCAGGTTCAGGCATCGGCCGACCCTGGCTGCACATCTTGGGGGACTTGGCCGGCACACAGGCGCCTTGGGGTCCAGACCGCGTCCCAGGGCACTCTCTGTCCTCAGGGCGCCAGTCACGTTCCGCCACACAGCCCGCTTTGGGCCTTCCTTGCATCCTCGCCAGCAGGCATACAAACCCTGTTGGCAAAAAAAAAAAAAAAAAAAAAAAAAAAAAAAAAAAAAAAAAAAAAAAAAAAAAAAAAAAAAAAAAAAAAAAAAAAGTGGTCACTCAGGGCACACCTCACACAGCTGTGGATCTGAGTTCTGATTCTGTCCCTTGTGACCTTAGTGTTCAGCTCTCTGAGGCTCAGTTTTCCACCGGAAAAGCTCAGCAAAGGACCAGCAGGCCGAGCTCAGGCCCAAGGCTGAGGGAGGGAGAGGCCTGGATTTCCTGCCAGATCTGGGGGCCAGGGCCCTGTTCTCCTCAAATCCACCATATACATATATGTGTAAGTCTATATGGACATATATATGCACATATATGTATATGGAAGCGTTGGCAAAACGCTCTTTTTTGACGCCCGTTTCAAGCCCCAGGGCGATTTCTGAGAAATGGCTCACTTGCGGCACTTGCAGAGGCTACCCGTGGCCTGGGCTCAGGAGGGCAGGTTCAGCATCGGCCGACCCTGGCTGCACATCTTGGGGGGACCTTGGCCGGCACACAGGACGCCCTTGGGGTCCAGACTGCGTCCCAGGGCACTCTCTGTCCTCAGGGCGCAGTCACGTTCCGCCACACAGCCCGCTTTGGGCCTTCCTTGCATCCTCCCAGCAGGCATACAACCCTGTTGGCCAAAAAAAAAAAAAAAAAAAAAAAAAAAAAGTGGTCACTCAGGGCACACCTCACACAGCTGTGGATCTGAGTTCTGATTCTGTCCCTTGTGACCTTAGTGTTCAGCTCTCTGAGGCTCAGTTTTCCACCGGAAAAGCTCAGCAAAGGACCAGCAGGCCGAGCTCAGGCCCAAGGCTGAGGGAGGGAGAGGCCTGGATTCCTGCCAGATCTGGGGGCCAGGGCCCTGTTCTCCTCAAATCCACCATATACATATATGTGTAAGTCTATATGGACATATATATGCACATATATGTATATGGAAGCGTTGGCAAAACGCTCTTTTTTGACGCCCGTTTCAAGCCCCAGGGCGGATTTCTGAGAAATGGCTCACTTGCGGCACTTGCAGAGGCTACCCGTGGCCTGGGCTCAGGGAGGGCAGGTTCAGGCATCGGCCGACCCTGGCTGCACATCTTGGGGGGACCTTGGCCGGCACACAGGGCTCCTTGGGTCCAGACTGCGTCCCAGGGCACTCTCTGTCCTCAGGGCGCAGTCACGTTCCGCCACACAGCCCGCTTTGGGCCTTCCTTGCATCCTCCAGCAGGCATACAACCCTGTTGGCCAAAAAAAAAAAAGTGGTCACTCAGGGCACACCTCACACAGCTGTGGATCTGAGTTCTGATTCTGTCCCTTGTGACCTTAGTGTTCAGCTCTCTGAGGCTCAGTTTTCCACCGGAAAAGCTCAAAAGGACCAGCAGGCCGAGCTCAGGCCCAAGGCTGAGGGAGGGAGAGGCCTGGATTTCCTGCCAGATCTGGGGCCAGGGCCCTGTTCTCCTCAAATCCACCATATACATATATGTGTAAGTCTATATGGACATATATATGCACATATATGTATATGGAAGCGTTGGCAAAACGCTCTTTTTTGACGCCCGTTTCAAGCCCCAGGGCGGATTTCTGAGAAATGGCTCACTTGCGGCACTTGCAGAGGCTACCCGTGGCCTGGGCTCAGGGAGGGCAGGTTCAGGCATCGGCCGACCCTGGCTGCACATCTTGGGGGACCTTGGCCGGCACACAGGACGCCTTGGGGTCCAGACGCGTCCCAGGGCACTCTCTGTCCTCAGGGCGCAGTCACGTTCCGCCACACAGCCCGCTTTGGGCCTTCCTTGCATCCTCCCAGCAGGCATACAACCCTGTTGGCCAAAAAAAAAAAAAAAAAAAAAAAAAAGTGGTCACTCAGGGCACACCTCACACAGCTGTGGATCTGAGTTCTGATTCTGTCCCTTGTGACCTTAGTGTTCAGCTCTCTGAGGCTCAGTTTTCCACCGGAAAAGCTCAGCAAAGGACCAGCAGGCCGAGCTCAGGCCCAAGGCTGAGGGAGGGAGAGGCCTGGATTTCCTGCCAGATCTGGGGGCCAGGGCCCTGTTCTCCTCAAATCCACCATATACATATATGTGTAAGTCTATATGGACATATATATGCACATATATGTATATGGAAGCGTTGGCAAAACGCTCTTTTTTGACGCCCGTTTCAAGCCCCAGGGGCGGATTTCTGAGAAATGGCTCACTTGCGGCACTTGCAGAGGCTACCCGTGGCCTGGGCTCAGGGAGGGCAGGTTCAGGCATCGGCCGACCCTGGCTGCACATCTTGGGGGGACCTTGGCCGGCACACAGGGCTCCTTGGGGTCCAGACTGCGTCCCAGGGCACTCTCTGTCCTCAGGGCGCAGTCACGTTCCGCCACACAGCCCGCTTTGGGCCTTCCTTGCATCCTCCAGCAGGCATACAACCCTGTTGGCCAAAAAAAAAAAAAAAAAAAAAAAAAGTGGTCACTCAGGGCACACCTCACACAGCTGTGGATCTGAGTTCTGATTCTGTCCCTTGTGACCTTAGTGTTCAGCTCTCTGAGGCTCAGTTTTCCACCGGAAAAGCTCAGCAAAGGACCAGCAGGCCGAGCTCAGGCCCAAGGCTGAGGGAGGGAGAGGCCTGGATTTCCTGCCAGATCTGGGGGCCAGGGCCCTGTTCTCCTCAAATCCACCATATACATATATGTGTAAGTCTATATGGACATATATATGCACATATATGTATATGGAAGCGTTGGCAAAACGCTCTTTTTTGACGCCCGTTTCAAGCCCCAGGGGCGGATTTCTGAGAAATGGCTCACTTGCGGCACTTGCAGAGGCTACCCGTGGCCTGGGCTCAGGGAGGGCAGGTTCAGGCATCGGCCGACCCTGGCTGCACATCTTGGGGGACCTTGGCCGGCACACAGGCGCCTTGGGGTCCAGACTGCGTCCCAGGGCACTCTCTGTCCTCAGGGCGCAGTCACGTTCCGCCACACAGCCCGCTTTGGGCCTTCCTTGCATCCTCGCAGCAGGCATACAACCCTGTTGGCCAAAAAAAAAAAGTGGTCACTCAGGGCACACCTCACACAGCTGTGGATCTGAGTTCTGATTCTGTCCCTTGTGACCTTAGTGTTCAGCTCTCTGAGGCTCAGTTTTCCACCGGAAAAGCTCAGCAAAGGACCAGCAGGCCGAGCTCAGGCCCAAGGCTGAGGGAGGGAGAGGCCTGGATTTCCTGCCAGATCTGGGGGCCAGGGCCCTGTTCTCCTCAAATCCACCATATACATATATGTGTAAGTCTATATGGACATATATATGCACATATATGTATATGGAAGCGTTGGCAAAACGCTCTTTTTTGACGCCCGTTTCAAGCCCCAGGGGCGGATTTCTGAGAAATGGCTCACTTGCGGCACTTGCAGAGGCTACCCGTGGCCTGGGCTCAGGGAGGGCAGGTTCAGGCATCGGCCGACCCTGGCTGCACATCTTGGGGGGACCTTGGCCGGCACACAGGCGCCTTGGGGTCCAGACTGCGTCCCAGGGCACTCTCTGTCCTCAGGGCGCAGTCACGTTCCGCCACACAGCCCGCTTTGGGCCTTCCTTGCATCCTCCAGCAGGCATACAACCCTGTTGGCCAAAAAAAAAAAAAGTGGTCACTCAGGGCACACCTCACACAGCTGTGGATCTGAGTTCTGATTCTGTCCCTTGTGACCTTAGTGTTCAGCTCTCTGAGGCTCAGTTTTCCACCGGAAAAGCTCAGCAAAGGACCAGCAGGCCGAGCTCAGGCCCAAGGCTGAGGGAGGGAGAGGCCTGGATTTCCTGCCAGATCTGGGGGCCAGGGCCCTGTTCTCCTCAAATCCACCATATACATATATGTGTAAGTCTATATGGACATATATATGCACATATATGTATATGGAAGCGTTGGCAAAACGCTCTTTTTGACGCCCGTTTCAAGCCCCAGGGGCGGATTTCTGAGAAATGGCTCACTTGCGGCACTTGCAGAGGCTACCCGTGGCCTGGGCTCAGGGAGGGCAGGTTCAGGCATCGGCCGACCCTGGCTGCACATCTTGGGGGGACCTTGGCCGGCACACAGGGCTCCTTGGGGTCCAGACTGCGTCCCAGGGCACTCTCTGTCCTCAGGGCGCAGTCACGTTCCGCCACACAGCCCGCTTTGGGCCTTCCTTGCATCCTCCAGCAGGCATACAACCCTGTTGGCCAAAAAAAAAAAGTGGTCACTCAGGGCACACCTCACACAGCTGTGGATCTGAGTTCTGATTCTGTCCCTTGTGACCTTAGTGTTCAGCTCTCTGAGGCTCAGTTTTCCACCGGAAAAGCTCAGCAAAGGACCAGCAGGCCGAGCTCAGGCCCAAGGCTGAGGGAGGGAGAGGCCTGGATTTCCTGCCAGATCTGGGGGCCAGGGCCCTGTTCTCCTCAAATCCACCATATACATATATGTGTAAGTCTATATGGACATATATATGCACATATATGTATATGGAAGCGTTGGCAAAACGCTCTTTTTTGACGCCCGTTTCAAGCCCCAGGGGCGGATTTCTGAGAAATGGCTCACTTGCGGCACTTGCAGAGGCTACCCGTGGCCTGGGCTCAGGGAGGGCAGGTTCAGGCATCGGCCGACCCTGGCTGCACATCTTGGGGGACCTTGGCCGGCACACAGGGCTCCTTGGGGTCCAGACTGCGTCCCAGGGCACTCTCTGTCCTCAGGGCGCAGTCACGTTCCGCCACACAGCCCGCTTTGGGCCTTCCTTGCATCCTCCAGCAGGCATACAACCCTGTTGGCCAAAAAAAAAAAAAAAAAAGTGGTCACTCAGGGCACACCTCACACAGCTGTGGATCTGAGTTCTGATTCTGTCCCTTGTGACCTTAGTGTTCAGCTCTCTGAGGCTCAGTTTTCCACCGGAAAAGCTCAGCAAAGGACCAGCAGGCCGAGCTCAGGCCCAAGGCTGAGGGAGGGAGAGGCCTGGATTTCCTGCCAGATCTGGGGGCCAGGGCCCTGTTCTCCTCAAATCCACCATATACATATATGTGTAAGTCTATATGGACATATATATGCACATATATGTATATGGAAGCGTTGGCAAAACGCTCTTTTTTGACGCCCGTTTCAAGCCCCAGGGGCGGATTTCTGAGAAATGGCTCACTTGCGGCACTTGCAGAGGCTACCCGTGGCCTGGGCTCAGGGAGGGCAGGTTCAGGCATCGGCCGACCCTGGCTGCACATCTTGGGGGACCTTGGCCGGCACACAGGGCTCCTTGGGGTCCAGACTGCGTCCCAGGGCACTCTCTGTCCTCAGGGCGCAGTCACGTTCCGCCACACAGCCCGCTTTGGGCCTTCCTTGCATCCTCCAGCAGGCATACAACCCTGTTGGCCAAAAAAAAAAAAAAAAAAAGTGGTCACTCAGGGCACACCTCACACAGCTGTGGATCTGAGTTCTGATTCTGTCCCTTGTGACCTTAGTGTTCAGCTCTCTGAGGCTCAGTTTTCCACCGGAAAAGCTCAGCAAAGGACCAGCAGGCCGAGCTCAGGCCCAAGGCTGAGGGAGGGAGAGGCCTGGATTTCCTGCCAGATCTGGGGGCCAGGGCCCTGTTCTCCTCAAATCCACCATATACATATATGTGTAAGTCTATATGGACATATATATGCACATATATGTATATGGAAGCGTTGGCAAAACGCTCTTTTTTGACGCCCGTTTCAAGCCCCAGGGGCGGATTTCTGAGAAATGGCTCACTTGCGGCACTTGCAGAGGCTACCCGTGGCCTGGGCTCAGGGAGGGCAGGTTCAGGCATCGGCCGACCCTGGCTGCACATCTTGGGGGGACCTTGGCCGGCACACAGGCTCCTTGGGGTCCAGACTGCGTCCCAGGGCACTCTCTGTCCTCAGGGCGCAGTCACGTTCCGCCACACAGCCCGCTTTGGGCCTTCCTTGCATCCTCCAGCAGGCATACAACCCTGTTGGCCAAAAAAAAAAAAAAGTGGTCACTCAGGGCACACCTCACACAGCTGTGGATCTGAGTTCTGATTCTGTCCCTTGTGACCTTAGTGTTCAGCTCTCTGAGGCTCAGTTTTCCACCGGAAAAGCTCAGCAAAGGACCAGCAGGCCGAGCTCAGGCCCAAGGCTGAGGGAGGGAGAGGCCTGGATTTCCTGCCAGATCTGGGGGCCAGGGCCCTGTTCTCCTCAAATCCACCATATACATATATGTGTAAGTCTATATGGACATATATATGCACATATATGTATATGGAAGCGTTGGCAAAACGCTCTTTTTTGACGCCCGTTTCAAGCCCCAGGGGCGGATTTCTGAGAAATGGCTCACTTGCGGCACTTGCAGAGGCTACCCGTGGCCTGGGCTCAGGGAGGGCAGGTTCAGGCATCGGCCGACCCTGGCTGCACATCTTGGGGGGACCTTGGCCGGCACACAGGGCTCCTTGGGGTCCAGACTGCGTCCCAGGGCACTCTCTGTCCTCAGGGCGCAGTCACGTTCCGCCACACAGCCCGCTTTGGGCCTTCCTTGCATCCTCCAGCAGGCATACAACCCTGTTGGCCAAAAAAAAAAAAAAAAAAAAAAAAAAGTGGTCACTCAGGGCACACCTCACACAGCTGTGGATCTGAGTTCTGATTCTGTCCCTTGTGACCTTAGTGTTCAGCTCTCTGAGGCTCAGTTTTCCACCGGAAAAGCTCAGCAAAGGACCAGCAGGCCGAGCTCAGGCCCAAGGCTGAGGGAGGGAGAGGCCTGGATTTCCTGCCAGATCTGGGGGCCAGGGCCCTGTTCTCCTCAAATCCACCATATACATATATGTGTAAGTCTATATGGACATATATATGCACATATATGTATATGGAAGCGTTGGCAAAACGCTCTTTTTTGACGCCCGTTTCAAGCCCCAGGGGCGGATTTCTGAGAAATGGCTCACTTGCGGCACTTGCAGAGGCTACCCGTGGCCTGGGCTCAGGGAGGGCAGGTTCAGGCATCGGCCGACCCTGGCTGCACATCTTGGGGGACCTTGGCCGGCACACAGGGCTCCTTGGGGTCCAGACTGCGTCCCAGGGCACTCTCTGTCCTCAGGGCGCAGTCACGTTCCGCCACACAGCCCGCTTTGGGCCTTCCTTGCATCCTCGCAGCAGGCATACAACCCTGTTGGCCAAAAAAAAAAAAAAAAAAAAAAAAAGTGGTCACTCAGGGCACACCTCACACAGCTGTGGATCTGAGTTCTGATTCTGTCCCTTGTGACCTTAGTGTTCAGCTCTCTGAGGCTCAGTTTTCCACCGGAAAAGCTCAGCAAAGGACCAGCAGGCCGAGCTCAGGCCCAAGGCTGAGGGAGGGAGAGGCCTGGATTTCCTGCCAGATCTGGGGGCCAGGGCCCTGTTCTCCTCAAATCCACCATATACATATATGTGTAAGTCTATATGGACATATATATGCACATATATGTATATGGAAGCGTTGGCAAAACGCTCTTTTTTGACGCCCGTTTCAAGCCCCAGGGGCGGATTTCTGAGAAATGGCTCACTTGCGGCACTTGCAGAGGCTACCCGTGGCCTGGGCTCAGGGAGGGCAGGTTCAGGCATCGGCCGACCCTGGCTGCACATCTTGGGGGGACCTTGGCCGGCACACAGGCTCCTTGGGGTCCAGACTGCGTCCCAGGGCACTCTCTGTCCTCAGGGCGCAGTCACGTTCCGCCACACAGCCCGCTTTGGGCCTTCCTTGCATCCTCCCAGCAGGCATACAACCCTGTTGGCCAAAAAAAAAAAAAAAAAAAAAGTGGTCACTCAGGGCACACCTCACACAGCTGTGGATCTGAGTTCTGATTCTGTCCCTTGTGACCTTAGTGTTCAGCTCTCTGAGGCTCAGTTTTCCACCGGAAAAGCTCAGCAAAGGACCAGCAGGCCGAGCTCAGGCCCAAGGCTGAGGGAGGGAGAGGCCTGGATTTCCTGCCAGATCTGGGGGCCAGGGCCCTGTTCTCCTCAAATCCACCATATAC